>PVHX01006506.1:0-97324 GCA_004024805.1 Geosciurus inauris | reverse complement strand
ATAGCAGCTCAATTCACAATAGCTAAACTGTGGAACCAACCTAGATGCCCTTCGATAGATGACTGGATAAAGAAACTGTGGTATATATACACAATGGAATATTACTCAGAAATAAGAGAGAATAAAATTATGGCATTTGCAGGTAAATGGATGGAGTTGGAGAATATCATGCTAAGTGAAGTAAGCCAATCTCAGAAAATCAAATGCCAAATGTACTCATTGATCAGTGGATGCTGATCCATAATGTGGGGAAGGACATGGGAACAATGGTGGATCTCTGTTCACAGGGGTGTAAGGGGGGAGGGGGCATGGGGACAGCAAGGGTGGTGGAATATGATGGTCATTATAACCCTAACTTTATGAATGACTGCATATATGTTGTGATTCTGTACATCTTACAAGTATAGAATTGATATGTTATCCTCTATCTATGTACAATGAATCAATTTACACTGTTAACATGTAAGCCTAAACAAAACAAAACAAAACAAAAAAAACCCAAAAACAAACAAAAAAACCCCAAAACAAAACAAAACAAAAATTCCCAGTATTTCCCTTTTCCCTTTGCTTAATCCCTTTGTTCTACTCTACTGACCACCCTTCTATCTTCATGAGACTCACCCCCCCACTTCCTTTGTTGTTTCTCACATATCATGATTCACAATTATTATATGTCATTTTTTAAATCTTACATCTTTCCTGGATATTCTTACATCAGGTTATCAGTCATAGAATTTTACCAATACAATATGACTATTTTATATTGCTTCCTACCTAAGATCCTCTTACAAAGTGATCAATTGGTTCTGCATTAGGTGAGTCCTTTCACTTATTTGCTTATTTTAAATTATAGATACTTGTTATTCTTTGATAATAATTCAGGTCTGAAAAGAGAATGTGTTAAATGATAGATTGGAGATAAATTAATTTCTGTAAAAATATGGTAGGTCTTCATTTTGCAATAGTATGAGGTCTGAATCCAGTTATTTTTTTTTCTTGGGATTGTTTTTTAGTCTTTACCAATTATCTAGCCTCTTTTCTCAAATTGAATTATTTAATAACCCATAATTTTCTCATGAATTTGAAGTGTTTGATCAATAGGTGCACATATTATTTGACTTTGAAACTTATTGACAAGTTTTTTTTTTCCAGAATGGTGAATAATATTTTTATGTTGTACAGACCCATGTGCAAATAATGGATGGTTTCTTTTCCTGCACATCATACCACTTTCAGAATTTTATTTGGTTTAAAATACTTACTGATTTTATGGATAAATATCATATCATTGATATTTTTGTTTGGATTTCTTTCATTAGCTGTGAAATATGTCTTTTCAAATACCTTACTCTTTTCATCACAGGTATGTGGCCTATTACTTGTATTATCTTTCTATTCTTTTTATTGTGGCTTAGTTTGGATTTAACATTTTGCTTTATCTAAAGTTTGTTTGAGTACACAATGTGAAATTACTGATGTAAGTCTATGTAATGCTCCAATTTTGAACAAATTTTTCATCTGATTCTGTTGTTATGCTTACTTTTTAATCTATTCT
This sequence comes from Geosciurus inauris, assembly GCA_004024805.1. Lineage (NCBI taxonomy): Eukaryota > Metazoa > Chordata > Mammalia > Rodentia > Sciuridae > Geosciurus > Geosciurus inauris. The sequence goes on along the minus strand of PVHX01006506.1, from coordinate 95,769 downwards.
TAAGGTAATGGGTTTTCATATCTCCTAATACAAAAATTACTTAACTATCTCAAATACTTAAACTGAAACATCCTTATCTCTCTACCTTATCTTCCCTGCCCTTAAATTAACTACCATATTTGTTGGTGGATGTATACATAGGACAAACATTTTGAGGAAAACAATTTGATGAAATGTAAAAAATCCTCAGTTTTTTCCTTTTTCAATTTTTTTTTATTTTAGGAAACAAATAAATAACCATGGGTGTGAAAAGTGTTATATATAAAGTGGTTTGTTATTCAATATTTCAAAATATTAAAAATTTCATCTTTAAACAGCTTTTTGTTGTTGTTGTTGTTGGTACCAGGGATTGAACTCAAGGGTACTCAACCACTGAGCCACATCCCCAGCCCTACTTTGTGTTTTATGTAGAGACAGGGTCTCACTGAGTTGCTTAGCACCTCGCCCTTGCTGTGGCTGGCTTTGAACTCGTGATTCTCCTGTCTCAGCCTCCCTAAGTGCTGGGATTACAAACATGAGCCACCATGCCTGGCTAAACAGCTTTTAATAAAATAGAAAGTAATACAAACCTTTCAAAATTCAACCTACATATGACCCAATAAACACAGTATATTACAAATCTTGTTTTGCTTTGCATTTCAAGAATATATGCTATGTCAAGTAATTGATTTTGTTCCAAGATATAGAGGAACCATAATTTATTCAATGACTCCCTTATACATTATCATTTTTGTTGATAATCTTTATACTTCTTTTTGTTTTTCCAATCTATTAATTAGAAAAAAAGTAATAATGACCAAAACCATATGTTGTGCAACTTCAAACACGTGTTTAGTACTTGTGTAGGAAAATTAAAGTGAAAAGTTGAAAGTCAGAGTATTTTGTTTTAACAATAGTGACTAATAATTTTCTAGACACAATCATCTGCTAATTCAAAAAATTGTCTATTGTTAAAATTTTTAGTGTTTTTATAGGTGAATATTGTTCTATTATTTTAATTTACATTTATGTATTTCTGAAGGAAGATTTCCTTTTTGTATTGGATTTTGTGAATTATTGCTTATTTCCCTTGTTTGTTTTTGTTGGTGTATTGGCATTTTATCATTGATTTCAACAGTCTATGTGTGTGCCTCTGGGGTGTGTGTGTGTGAATAGCTGCAGCCTGTTTAAGCAGAAAAATTATTAGGCAAGCATATTAAGAAGTATATGATTAAACTGGGTGTGGTGGCCCATTCCGGCAATCCCAGTGGCTCAGAGACTGAGACAGAAGAATCACCAGTTCACAGCCAGCCTCAGCAACAGCGAGGTGATAAACAACTCAGTGAGACCCTGTCTCTAAATTAAACACAAAAATAGGGCTGGAATGATGAGGCTCAGTGGTCCAGTGCCCTTGAGTTCAATCCCTGGTACCAACAACAACAACAAAAAAGTACACGATTACATTTCAAACAGAATTTCCCAAGTTTCTGAGATAAATTGTTATCCTTTTAATAGTAGACTCACCCAAATAATACATTATTTCAGGATGAATTTTCTTTCTACCTACTTGATTTTAAATAAAGTGAATTATTTAATTGCAATTTTCATTAAAGTAATCATATTTTTACTATTTCTATGCATTCAACTTTGGGAGATTTCTATTCCCAATTTCCTGTTATGTATCCTGCATGGATTTCATAATTTCCTTTTTTACAGGTTTATTGCACTATCACTTTTTTATTTTTGAAGAAAAAATTGACTGACTTTATATAATTGTTTTGAGGAATATGAATTAGAGTCTTTGAATACTTCTTCAATATTCTCCATTTTGCTTTTCTACTTAATATTAAAAATTCTTGATTAAAAATATATTTAATAAAATATCACTTCATTATCTTCTTGCCTTCAGTGTGAATATGGACAAGTGTTTTATTTGATTTAAAAACTTTTGGAGACATTTTAAAACTTGCTTTAAAAAAGTTTTCACCTTATTTCTTTTTAATTCTTGGTGTTCTAAAAGTTCACAAATACATTTTTTTTGTTGTGGAATATATATATATAGTATATATAAAAATATATATGTATAAATATATATACATATATACACATACATACATGCATACACATACATATATACATAAGTATATGTATATATGAATACATATACATACCTAATATATGTATAAATTATTGTTTGTGTCTGTTTATATATAAATTTACATGTATCTATATAAATTTATGTATATAGTTTATATTTTAATTTACTGGGTATGCATTTCTTTTAGTGTAGAGTTTTACTCACTTTAATATATTGTGATTTTTTAATTGAAATCTTAATTTTTGATTTTTTAATATTTATGTAGTGTTTGTTAAATGCTTTAATAGTTGGTTACAGTTACTTTTAAAATACCTTGTTATTTCTTTTTCTAGGTTTTCCTTTCTTCATTCTCAGATCCTCTTTCTTGATGTTATCAGTTGATTCATACTTTCTTGTCTTCCTTTGCCACTTTCTACTCTGTCTTTTAAAACAGTACTTATTTTCATGCATTTTTCCAAATCTTTTGTATTTTAATTATCATATTTCCATTTTCCAGGAGATGTTTTTGTTTGTTTGTTTTTTGTTTTGGTACCAGGGATTGAATCCAGGGGAGCTCAATCCCTGAGATACATCCCCAGGTCTTTTTATTTTTTATTTTGAGAAAGGGTCTCACTAAGTTACTTAGAGCCTCACCAAGTTGTTGAGGCTAGCTTTGAACTTGTGATCCTCTTGCCTCAGCCTCCCAAGCTGCTGAGATTATAGGCATGTGCCACCATGCCCAGCTCAGGAAATTATTCTTATTCTACACAATTTAAAAACAGGGTCTTATCTTCATCAAGGGATCCAAGAGTGTATATTCCAAAAACTTTACCTGTAATTATTTTTTTCTGGACCTTTATTCTGCCTCCTGTACTTTATTTTATATGGATCCTTTTTTAGTTTTATATTTTGTTTTCCATATCAGAAACTCACATCGAATGTCTTTCAAAACCTGGCTGCTTAGACACTCCTAGAAAACTGCCTTGGAAAGCTGAATAGGATTCTGCTTGAGGAAGAGGGCACCTTGTTGCAGGTTATTCAAGTGCCAGGTGCCTGTTCTGTTCATTGGATTAGACAAGGGGGAATGAAAGGAAGGGAGCAGGGATGAGAATAGGAAAGACAGAAGAATGAATTGGACATAACTTTCCTATGTTCATGTATGAATACACGACCAGTGTAACTCCACATCATGTACAACTACAAGAATGGGATCCTAATTAGAGTAAGCTATGCTCGATGTATGTATAATATGTCAAAATATACTATACTACCATGTATATCTAAAAAGAACAAACTTTTAAAAAAAAGCCCCACCATGCCCCAATCATGACTAAATATTATTTTCTGGAAATCATAACATTCAGAGAAGGATTTTAGTTCACTTTTTTTTTTTTTTTTTTTGGTACTGGGGATTGAACTCAGAGGCACTCAGCCAGTGAGCCACATCCCTAGCCCTATTTTGTATTTTATTTAAAGACAGGGTTTGAGTTGCTTAGTGGCTGGCTTTGAACTTGTGAGCCTCCTGCCTCAGCCTCCTGAACCACTGGGACTACAGTTGTGCACCACTGCACCCAGCAAGTTTACTTTTTATCAAGTTTACTTTTTATATACTGCTATTTTAGAGAAAAGCTCTTGATATACAGCATCACTTGCTAGTAGGCCTTGTCTTATGCTTGCTGTAATTTGACTTTATCTTTTTATTGACTTTATTTCTCTTATAACTTTAGGTCTTTCCCCTGTTAGTTCCAGTTCTCTAAAGAATTTTCTTTAGAGATGAAGAAAATGGAAGGTTAGAATGGAGTAGGGAATGGGGTGTTTCTGAATATAATTTCAATCTAACTTATTCTCCCCCAGGCCTGATGCTTTGTATTTACTCTTCCAGGTATGATCTCATCAAGGCTTCGGAAGGCTGAACAATCTTATTCCCCAACTTCTGGGCATTTACATTGTCCTTTTCTTATGTCTGTCACCTCAATTAATACTATATTAAATTCTGTCTTCCAGGAATTCACTTAGACATTTTTTCAGCTATTTTCTCCACTAATTCACTTAGACATTTTTTCAGCTATTTTCTCCACTAATGTTTTGGCAGTCTTTTTATATTCCTCTTCATTTTTCTCTTCCTCTTTCTCTTCCTCTCCTTTGTATTTATTTCTTATTCTTTTACTGCTGTGGTTGTACTTCTAATGTTGATAGTGAGACACAGCCAAGCTCTAGTGGCCTAGGAAAGCAGAGTGTGCTATGAGGTGGTGGGAACCACAGCTGCTGCTCCACCCTCTGCCTACCGGCTGGTGTTCACCAACTCAGGCTTCCACATGCACATGTCACGGAAGCCCAGCTTCCTCTTTTCTCCTGCCTACCTTCAAAGGTATAGATGGGTAATTTTTAAAAAATTAAATAGCTTTTAAGGTTTATATCTAGATTTTCAATTAAAAGAATTATTAAAGTCCAAAAATAGATATAGCTTAAAACTAGAGAAGTGTTCTGACTTCAAAACTACTGTCATTAGTTTTAGGGCAAAGGCCCCAGTTCTGGGGTCCTAACACACCAGGCTCAGCCAACCATACCAATATGCTAGTCAAAGACAGGAGCAGTGGTGAAAAACAGGAAAAGAAATTTAATCAGTGTGGTCACACCAGGAAGGATAGATAAAGCAGTTCAGTGACCAAAGATCTACCTTTAAGAGGCAAACAGGCACATTGAGGTTTTATAGGAAGGGGGAACAAAGGCAAAGTTTAGGAGTTTGCATGTCTGGCCGAATAGGTCATCTTGGGTCTTGGTTTAGTTGATCATTATCTCAGGACTCGTTCTGCAAAGGTTCAGGAAAGCCATCATCTGTGAGGGGGCAATTTGGTTCTTATTGTGAGATGATTGCTTTTGTTCAGGGGAAAGCCTTGGTTCTGCCATGGAGTAATTGCTGACACAGGGCAATCTCTTCATGGAATGATCTGTTCTGCAGGGCTCATCATTGCTTGTTGGTAGTATCAATCTTTTGCTATAAAGATATACATCAATCAGATCTATAATTTCTGGAATATGAAATAATGATAGAAGAGAGTAGAGTGCAAAAAGTTAAAGAGGAAAATGGAATCATAGAGGGACAAAATGGAGTTGGTTAGGTCAGTAACTGGGCCTTCCTGACTACCATGATATCTTTAATCTTAATAACTCGGCAGCTTGGGATCAATAGGCTGAAAAAGAGATAAAAACTGAAATTTTTAGTTTTTACTTGAGCAGGAAAGTTGAAAGTTAGATTATTGTGTAAAGCTTAGAGATATCAATAATTTTTTTTTTATATCAACTCAAGTTCTAGTTGGGGATAAATGCCTCTCTGTAATTTCTTAGGCAGACACACACATATTTACAGTAATGTTGCCTGTTTGTTCCTGGGTTTTAGCATTCTAGGTCACTACAGAGAAAGCAAAAATGCAGGTTACCTATGAAAGAAATGCCAATATAACTCCAAATGTTTCTCATAAATGAAAATGAATTTAAAATAAATTGCATAGAGAAAGAAGTAATTAATAGATATGGGAAGTAGAAAAATGATGTAATCTGAGGAAAAGAAAAATGGCTAAGCATTGCCTTCATTTCTCCCCAAAAATGTTTTCCTGATGTTGGTCATGCTGGCAGCTCCCACCTTCCCTTACACTGTCTTTTTAATGTTTATCATGCCGGCTGCCCTGCCTTTCCCAGCTCTGTCTCTTTGATGTTAATCAAGCCAGCAGTTAACACCTCCCCTAAACAGATGCCTTCCTGAGGCCAAACCAGGAAGGAAGGGGCTTGTCATCACACCAGAATGATAAACTAATTGATGAAACAACCCCAAATTCCTAAATGCCCGGAAAACTAAGAGCTTATATAAACCCAGTCCCTTTCTTTGTTCAGGGTCTCATTTTCCACTGGGAATATGGGTCCACCACCTCCACAGATGAATCCTGCTCCCGAATAAAGCCTACCATGACTTGCATAGTTTGCTGCTGCGTGGTCTTTTTGCCCTTACAGTAATGAATTCATTTCTTGAAATAACAAATCAGTTGCTGATACATTAAGCTGATGGAAATATCAGATACAGAATGAAACAAGATGTTTTGAAAATACTAAACGTGGAATTAAAAGTGGATTTAAAGAAGATACGAAAGACTGAAGAATATTTGACTTTTAAAAAGGAGCAAGCACAAACCATGTCTTTGTCTCAGTATTTTAAGAAATTGAGCATAAAGTAAACAATACACTGAGCAAACTTTATGTTTGGGTCATGAACAGGTCAAGAAGGGGAGTGAAGGGGAACATAAAAACTGAAGTAACAACACAATGTGTCATGGTGGCCATTATTTCACTGTGAGCAGCAAAGTCACTACAAATCACTTAGCAAGTGTGTTTGTTTAGCACACTGAAAAGTTTGGAAAAACCTGCAAATATTCATCCTTAATCAAACATATAAATCTAGTAGTTGTATCAATAATACTCATAGTACTGTTTACTCATTGAATATATTTATGTTTCCTAGAATGTTCCTATGATCTTAGATCACATGACTGGATTAGGTTTGGAAATAATTCTTATCATTCTTTCAATGAAACCAAAATCTGGCCAGAAAGCCATGATGCCTGCTTGGATTTGAATTCTCACCTTCTGAAGATAGATACTCAAGAGGAGCTGATGGGTCAGACACTCCTATTCTGTCAAAGCTGTATTTGTTTTGGAGGTATTGGTGATGAATACTATGCTTTAACAAACTGAATACTCTCAAGGATGTATGATAATATCTCATTTGATTTATCTTATTCAGAAATAAATTAGAGACACTAATGTCATTAGAATATTTAATAGTTCAAAAACCAAAGCAATAAATGAAGTAATATCTCAATATTTGGCCTAGTAATATTAAGGGTGTGTGTGTGAGTCTTTGGGAGAATGTTTACCACCAACTCTGGACTCAGGAAGGAGCAGATCATAATATACACATATTTATGATTTATGAATTTTTTTCAACAGGATGTCTTATCAACATTTAAAATGGTAGGACGGATAGATCTCAAATCAATGAAACCGATGGGCCCTGGTTATGGGAAAATGGCATCCACACAAAGGAAAGTTTGTAAGTACAGTGTCTGGATAAACTATACTTTTATGTAAGTAATGGGATTTTGTATGTATATGTTGCCTGTGTAAGGCAAAGAAAAGCAACCAAGAAAAAGGGAATTATGGTATATGAAGATCAATATATGCAAAAAATTGGGAAAAATTTTCCAGCTCCTTTAAAATGATTTCACCTTTAGAACATTTACATTTTTAATTTTATTGGACTCTTAGGAGGTATTCGTGCATAATTTTATGTAAGTTTGGAAATCTATAAACTTGTATCATGTTCTTTTATTTGCTATTTGATTTATAATTCTATTTGCAGAAACAGGGTAGGAATAGACAGTGCCTAATATTTTCTATTAAGCTTATTGTTTTGTGATAAAAGACTATCAGTTGACATGATAATTTGTTTTGTTCTTGTTTTATTAACTTTTTTATTCTTTTAGGCTTGTATTTGGTTTTGCTGCTTTTAAGTTCGAGATAAAATTAGCATTTTCACATACCATACCTTGATTTTTAAAAGTTGTTGTTATTGTTATTTCTACAGAGTGCTACTGCTGGGAGAGAAGAGAGAGAGATATACTTATGTTTCTGGAAAGTATATTTATTCTGGTGACTGTTCATCTAGGAAAATTTATATCTGTGAGTTTAATATATAGCAACATCTGTTTTACTTATATGTGTTGTTAGTAAATCCTAACTAATAAGATACTTACCAACTACATTTGTTATTTATTGATTTTATAATTTTTAAATAAGTTGTGGCTGGATTGTATGATAGGAAACTATCATGATAACTGCTCATCTGGGACAATATAGGTTTATGACTTTAAAAACAGTAGCATCTGTTTCATACATTAACCAATAAAATATTTATAAAATATATTCATTATTGATTTTATTTTTTAATAATTCATTGCTGAACATTTTTGCCATACTCAGAATATTATAATTAAATTTCTGAAATTTTTATTTGTATTGGGATGAGGAAAATTTACCACCTATAATTTCCTTGGGTATAATTATCCTCCATATTACATTTCATATAGTATTAATTCATTAAACAGAGCTAGCAAACACCATCTATGCACTAAACAACTTTGGAGAATTCCAGGGATATACTGATAAGAAAATTTTTTGAATCAGTTAAAAATTTCTTTCTTTCTTTCTTTCTTTCTTTCTTTCTTTCTTTCTTTCTTTCTTTCTTTCTTTCTTTCTTTCTCTTTCTTTCTCTTTCCTTCCTTCTTTCTTTCTTTCCTTTTCTTTCTGTCTTTTTTAATTTTTAATTTTTTAATTTTTAATTCACTTATTCTAATTAGGTATGCATGACAGAATCCATTTTGATTCACTGTACACAAATGGAGCAGAATTTTTCATTTCTCTGGTTGTACACAATATAGAGTCACATCATATGTGCAGTCATACAGGTACCTAGGGCATTGTGGTCTATCTCATTCCACCATTGTTCCTGCCCCATGTCCCCCTCTCCTGCCTTCCCTCCCCTTTGACAAAACTTTATTCATTCTTCCCATGCCCCTTCCCACATTATGGATCAGCATCCCCTAATCAGAGAGAACATTCAGCCTTTGGTTTCTGGGTTTTTGACCCAGAAAGGTCAAAGCAATTCTATGTAAAGCAATGCTGGTGAAATCATAATATCCAACATCAAATTGTACTACAGAACTATCATAACAAAAACTGCATGGTATTGGCATAAAAACAATCACTAGACCAATGGAACAGAATAGAAGACATAGAAACAAATCCACACAGATACAGTCTCAATGTATGTCAAAAACATATGTTGGACAAAAAATAGCATTTTTAACAACTGGTGCTGAAACAACTGGATATCCATATTCAGAAATCAAAATGGATCAAAGACCTAGGAATTAGACCAGAAATTGCAGCTTCTAGAAGAGTCATCATTTCAACATATACACATGGGCAATGACTTCCTTAGTAGGTCTTCAAAGGTTCAGGAAACAATACCAAGAATTAATAAGTGAGATTACATCAAATTAAAAAGCTTCCACACTGTAAATGAAACAAGAGAATGAAGAGAGAACACACAGAATGGGATAAAATCTTTGCCAGCTACTCTTCTGATAGAGGATTAATTTCCAGAATATTTAAAGGACTCAAAAGACTTCCCACTTGAAAAAAAACTAATTAATAAGTTGGAAATGAACTAAACAGACATTTCTCAAAAGAAGAAAAGCAAATATCTAACAAATATATTTTAAAAATGTTTAGCGTCTCTAGCAGTCAGGGAAATGCAAATCAAAACTACACTGAGATTTTATTTCACTCCAGCTAGAATGGCAGTCATCAAGAATAAAAGTAATAATAAATGCTGGTGAGGATGTGGGAAAAGGAACACTTATATACTGTTGGTAGGACTGTCAATTAGTAAATCTACTGTGGAAATTAGTATAGAGATTCCTTGAAAGAGTAGGAATGGAGCCATCATATGACTCAGCCATACTACTCATTGGCATTTATCCTAAAGAATTAAAGTCAGCATACTATAACTATATATGCATCCTCATGTTTGTGGTCACAAAATTTATAATAGTCAAATTTGGAACCAATCTAGGTGCCTATCAATGGATGACTGGATAAAGAAAATATGGTATATATAGGCAAAGGAATGTTTTTCAGCCACAAAGATTAATAAAATTATATTATTTGCCTGAAAATGGATGAAATGAGAGCATTATGTTAAGCAAAGTAAGTCAATCTCAGAAAGTCCATGGTCATATGCTTTCTCTCTTATGTGAAAGTGGAAGGAGCTAAGGTAAGGGAAGGATAAGGGGGGAGGAAATCTCTTGAATATAGAAGGGAGACCAGTAGAGTATATGTAGATGAGCAGTAGGGTGGAGGAGTGGAGGGAAAGAGGAGGTATTAGGAAATAAAATTGACCAAACTATTTTATAAGCATGTACAAATATGTAACAATGAATCCCACTATTATGTATAATTATAAGGTACTGATAACATTTTTAAAAATAATTTTTAATTCTTTATCAGGTATTTCATTCATGTTGGTATCTTTGGAATCATTACTAGAATTATAATCTTTAGGATGTGCTATATTATTCTGTTTCTTCATATTTCTTATGTTCCTATGTTGAGATTTGTGCACTTGAATGAATATCTTTACCACTTTTATGGTATGGTCTTCTTTTTAAATGACTTTCCCCTCAAGATGTGTCTTAGGATATTAGCTTGTTATGTAATATTGAGTTTATTTCCAGCTAGGAACCATAGTGCAATCTCCCTGCAGCTTTGTTGGCTATTATTAGTGAATCTGGGCACAGTGCTTATCATATCAGAGTCAGATCCACTGCCTGTAGATTACTCAAAAGTGTGGACATTTTGTTAGGCACAGTGGAGCATGCCTATAATCTCAATAGCTTGGGAGGCTGAGGCAGGAGGATCATAAGTTCAAAGCCAGCCTCAGCAACTTAGCAAGGCCCAAAGCAATTTAGCAAGACCCTATTTCAAAAAAAAAAAAAAAAAAATTAAAAAGGGCTGGGGATATGGCTTGGTGGTTGAGCACCCCTGTGTTAAATCCCCAGTACCAAAGAGAGAGAGAGAGAGAGAGAGAGAGAGAGACAGGACATTCTGCATTTTGTTAGTTCAGGTAAGTGTGGTATATACAGAGAGTATATAATATGCACTCTGTGTAGCTACTCTTGCAATGGGAGTGGTGGTCCTTATTGGATGATAGAAGTTCCCTTAGCACTGTTGACACTGACTTTTTACTTAAGAGGATCTCTGATATTTGTAGTTCCAGTCATGGTGAAAGACCTGAAGCTTTGTCTTCTGATGAAATACTGTTGTGTGTTCTAGAGTATGATGGTTGGGGCAGGGTTGAGGGAGTAATCATTAATAGGTGTGGGAATTGGAAATAATGTAGCCTGAGGAAAAAGAAAAATAGCCATGCACTGACATCTCTCACCTCCCCCCAACAAATGTCTTCCTGGTGCTAATCGCAGGCAGGAAGGAATGTCTCACCATACTGGGGGCAATAACCTTGGGCAGGCATTGACCTGCAAAAAACAAGACCTCAGACCCAAGAGTTCAACTTCCTGAGCACTAAAATTGACCATTTCATTAATTGATGGAACAAACCCCAAATTCCTAAGTGCCTGAGAAAATTCTCATGTTCACTAGACCACCTCCCAGAATAACCTATATAAACTCAGTCCCTTTCTTTGTTCGGTGGCTCATTTTCCACCAGGAAAATGGGTCCATCCCCGTAGATGTAGTCCTGTTCCTGAATAAAGCCTGAAATGACTTGTGAAGTTTGCTGTCATCCTGGTCTTTCTGCGCTAACAATCATGGCACCCTCTCTGTGGCACTCACAGCCAGCCTTGTTAGTAGTGAGTGATCAGACAAGGTGCAGGTGCAACTGATGTTGGGGACCCACCCAGGTATGGTAGCAGCAGAAATTGTTATTCTCTGCTGCTTCTGTGGTCACTGTGTTTGGTAGCAGGACCTCAAAACCCCTACGTGTGCATGCCTGGGAATGGGGAAGTAGCTGGGTTTTTTTCCTTCTCTCAATTCTTTCAGTGGTAATTCCCCTAAAGGATTGAGTAGTGGAAATGAGTTGAAGCTGGAGCCAAGAATAATTCCTCTCAGCATAGGTGTTTGTAGGAGTTAGCTAGAGAGGAACACAGCTGGCCAAAAAGTTTCCCTGCATCCTTCTTAGGCTCTGTATTCCTGGAGCCCAGGCAATAGCTGGAGCTGCAGCAGCATTGCTCAAGAGAAACCCAGTATGTTTCTTTGGGTGGGGGAGCAACAGAATCAGAGTTCTTTCCCTGCCTCATTAGTAACTGGTACCTATGAATAGTGTTGGAAAAATGGTTACAAGAACCATATAAATAACTACCTTCAGTCCTGGCACCTGTGTGAAATTACACGTGAGAGCTTGTACCCCTGACCTCAGAGGGAAGGCTCCCTAATTCTCCAATTTTTGAGTGAGGTGCCCTCTGTTCATTTCTGTGTTATACAACCATTCCCTTCAGCGTGGTGCTCTTAGGGAGTCTGTGATGGAGTCACTCTACTAACACATGCTTGATTCATGAGATGGCTGCTGCTTAACTAGTGCAGTGGAGTATCTGTGGGGTAAGTACAGGGGTTTCTAATCTCTGGAGCAGTTCAAAATCCGACAGCAGGTATTTCTCAGGATGGCTCCTTACTTTAGCACCATGAGAGTTCACTGGGGGATGAAGTAAAGTCCTTTCCAAAGACTAGACTATTGTGTAAAATTCAGGTTTCTCATCCATGTAGGAGGCAAGCCTGTAAGTGTTGAGATGTTTTCCAATAGGATTGGGAGAATCTGTACGGACAGAGTTTTCCAGTACCCCCTCTCTCACTTGTACCTATGTAGAAGGCAGAGCACCCTGGCTGTGGAGCCAGGGCGGCAGGCACTGGGTTATTTTATCTGTCTGCTTATACTACTGTCCTAGGTCTTTGGATTTTAGGAGGTCTCAATTTTTCTCCTGTTGAATTCCAGTGTTCTACCCATGACCATTCACCTCAATATGCAGCTATATCCCTCCTGCTTTGGTTCTTCTTTGTGGAAGGGCAGATGAGTGCTATGGACTTCTGTTTAGTCATTTTGCTGTTCCAAGCCAGCTTATCTGCTTAGTTCTTATTATGGTCTGGATTTGAGGTGTCCCCCAGAAGCTCTTGTGTTAACAATGAAATGTAACCTAATGAGTCTGTTAATCCAATTAAGGGATTAACAATTTGAATTATTGGGTGGTAACTAGAGGCAGGTGGAACATGGCTGGAGAAAGTAAGTCACTGAGAACATATATTGTGGATTACATATTATGTTTGTGGCTCCTTTTGCTCTTTCTGCTTCCTGGCTACCACAGAGCAGCTTTCTTTAATGATTTCTTTCCATCGTGATGTTCTGCCTCACCTACTGCTCAGAGCAATGGAATCAGCAGACTGAGGCCTCTGAAACCATGAGCCAAAATATATTTTTCCTCTTCTAAATTGTTTTTGTCAAGTATTTTGGTCACGGTGATGTAAAACTGACTAACAGTTCTTAAATGATGGACAAGTAAACACCTATAAACTTTACTTATAGAGATGACTGAGTTTAGATGTTGCTCTTCTTTCATCATTATATTTTTCTTCTTTCCTCCAACTTCACTATTAACATAAGGGTCTTAGACCATTTTGTGTGACTATAACAAAATACCTTATAGTGGATAATGTTTAAAGAAATGAAGGTTGTTTCATTCATGATTAAGGTAGATGGACAGTTCAAATGGCATGATATTTGGTAAGAGCATTTCTGGCTGCATCACAACATGGTGGAAGAGCAGAAAGGAAAATTGCCATTTGCAGAAGAGGCACATGGTTTTGTGCCATCTATCTTCAAATAACTGTTCTGAAGTTGATCAGGTTTAATTTTTAAATCAGAAGAGGTTAAAACTCGCATTTTTTTTTTCTTGCAGTGCTGACAATTGAGTCCATAGCCTCACACATGCTAGGGAAGTATATCACCTACATGCTACATGCTACATGGAAGTACTACATGCTACCACTGAGCTACACTGCTGTAGATAGTTTTAAGATGATTGAGAAGGATACTACTAAGGAAACACTGAACAATGAAAAAGAAAGACAGGTAAAAATAGTGTATGAGTGGAAGTAGTGAATGTATCCAAACATAGATGAAACTGGCCTTATTGAAGAGTAAAAAGAACATAGCTTTCTAAGAAGACAGATATATGATAGGAAGCGTCAAGCAGAAATAGATAGCTGAGAGATTATCAGTCTGATAATCTGGTGACTATTATTTCTCTGTAAACATAGGTCATCTTATGAGAATCAGAGAAGATGTGGAATAGTCAGAAATTTATGAAGGTGGAGAATATGTAATAAAATTAATTTCAGAGATGAAAAGAGGTGACGAGAAAAACATAATGGGATTCCTAATAGTTTCCAAATATGTTCATGTTGGTGACAATGAATTTATGTTGTTACTGAACTCCTAAGCCAGAGGGCCAACTCTGGCAATCCCAACATACCAGGTCTGGCCACTTACCTTAAAAAAAAAAAAAAAAAAAACAGAAAAAGTAATGGTGAAAAGCATGAAAGGAATTTTAATCAGTATGGTGATATTGGGAAGACAAAGGGACCAGCATTTCCAGCCCTGTCTTTGGAGGTACTGATATGAGCTTCCAAATTATATAGACAAGGAGGACAATAAGTATTCACAGTCAAGCAGTCTTGGTCAGACTGTGTTCTCGTTGATCATTATCTCAATATTGGTCAGGTGTGCCCTTGTCTGTGGCAATAAAAAAGTTGCTGTTCTCCAGGGTAGTGTGGGGTTTCAACTCATTACGAGACATTTATCCATCATACTTTTGTTTCTGGAAAATGTTATGAAAGGCAGATTGATAGATTAGAGTTGGCAATGAGGCTGGAGGAGCTAATAAAATCACAGCATTTTTATGTTGGAAAGATATGAAAACCAGCAAATTAGAGAGGTGATGTTATATGTATAGATGGGGGACACTAATGGGACATTTTTGAGATGTGCTATTTAAAGGTTGTGTCACCTTGGTGTTATCATACCAAATTATGTTATACTATATTATGAACAAAATTTAAACACCATGCAGACTTTGTTTTTTCCCCCCAGCAGTGCTGGTGATCGAACCCAAGGCCTTGTGCATGCCAGGCAAGCAAGCACTCTACTTTTAAGCTACATCCGAGCCCCCATACAGACTTAAATAAGCCATTTTTGAGATGAAAGATTTAAAGGTTAGGTAAAAGACCACTCCTATGGAATAACTGACTGTGGATGCATGGAGGAGAAAATATTTGGAGGTGAGAAGGCCAAGAGACTAAGAGATAAGGTGTAGGAGGATCATGTACATGGGCAGTGAGGAATTAAGAGAGTTGGGAGACACAGGCAACATGAAAAGGAAAATAAATAGAGAGGTTTCAGGAGAATGGTGTGAGTACCATGGTTCTGAGTCATCTGATACAGCCAAGGGGAGCCAAACTTGGAAATGTATTTTGCAATTCCTTTTGTACTGACAAACTTGAGACTAGTGAATGTATTAAAGTGTATATTGGGGAGAACGTAGTTTCTGTAAAAGTACGACATGATTTTGTTGGATAAACAATGTCAGATATTAATCTAGCTATCTTTTTATTTTGATAGTTTTTAATCTTTATTCAAATTATTTTCTTCATATGATTTAATTTTAGTTGATATAATTATTGATTATTCCATACCAGATTGTACTATATCATATTTTGCTATAATAAAGAAAATGCAAACACTTTGGAATGGGTTCTGACATCAGCTTCCACTGAGAATTATTAATTATAAGTTAGTTGAAAAGCTACAAAAACTCTGACAGATCTACACTATGTATTCTGTGGGACACTCGTTCCATGTAATCTCTAACGCAACTTGTAATTTGGTTGATTTTTCTTTTCCTTTGAGGTCTCAGACTTGATAAGGATATTCTTATTTAGCAACATTTTCTCTCTCATTTTGTGGGGGTGGTGAGTTACAAATCAAGAGCTACAAGAACTTCCTTTGGTTTTCTTTTTACAGACTCTAATTCACAAATATGATGTGTCATTTTAAGTTTCTTCTGATCTAAATTCTTACCTAGACATTTTTATACCAGATTATCAGTTGTATAATTTTACTAATCCACTGCAGGTATTTTGTTTTATTTTATTTTATTTTTTTCACTGCAGGTATTTTACACTGAGTATCCCTAAGAGTCTTTGATAAAACATTTAAATTGCGTCTACCAGTGGGTGAGTATCATGTTTTTTACTTGTTTGCTTCTTTCATGTTATGAATATCTGTCATTCTTGGATATTAATTCAGGTCTCAACAGAAAATGTGTTAAATGACAGCTTTAGGAGGAAATAATTTCTGTACAACTATGGCATGTCTTTTTGTTTTATAAAAAATAGTGTGAAGCATGAAGCCAGATCCCCTTTGTGTTTGTTTCATGGTGGAAGTTTCTTTTTATTTTGCCAACTACGTAGCTTCTTTTTATTAAAGTAGTTAACTGAATAAACCATCATTTTCTCACTGCTCGTTCAACAGGTGCATACCTTATTTGGCTTTTTTAGTTACTGAGAAATCTCTGTCCAGAAAAGTGGTGACAAAATACACATTTTCTAGAGGCTCATGTCAATGATACCTACTTTCCTATCTGCTTATTGTTCAACTTTTGCAATTGCAATTTGTTTTAAATATTTGCTCATGTTATAGTTGAAAATAATATATCACTAATATTTTTGTATTTCTCTGATTAGCAGTGAAATATGTCTTTTCATATGTTTACCTGTGATGAAATTCTATTAAAAAAGGGATGTATCTTTAGTTCACATTCTTCCTTCTCTGTGTGTGACTAAGGTTCTAATTATTTATCTGTACTTTGTTTTCATTCTCTTATGTGTCTTGGCTTACATTTAACACCTTGATTTATCTGAAGTTCAAGTACATGATATGAAATTAGTAATGTACGTATGTAATGCTCCCATTTGGAACTAGATTTCCATCTGATTCTATCACCATGCTCATTTTATTATCTGTTCTTAAACCAGTGATTCATTTCTTCTGATACAAAAATTACATAATCATCACAAATTGTTGAATTGCAACATTCTTATCCTGCCATTAAATTAACTGCTATATCTGCTGGTGGGTATATGAATTGAACAAATACTTTTAGGAAAGCAATTTGACATAATTTGGAAAAAACACTTAATTTTTATTATTTATTTATTATTTTAAGAAATAATAGTCCTAAGAAATAATCGTGGATGTGTAAAACTGTTATGTATAATATTTTACAATATTTTAGATTCACATTTAAGAAGCTTTTAACTTGTACTTGAATTTTCAATAAGATACAAAGTAATGCAGACCTTTCAAAACTCTACCTACATACAACCCAATAAAGACAGCATATTACAACTCTATTGTCTTGCTTTGCATGTCAAAAATTCTTTTTTAATTTTATTTTTTCACACTTTTTTATTGGTACATTATAGTTGTACATAATGGTGAGATTTATTGTTATATATTTATACATGCATACTACATAGCAATATAATTTGGCCAGTATCACTCCCCAGCATTTACCCCCTCCCTCCCCTCCTAGATTATTCTTTATGTAAGCTATTGATGTTGCTCCAGTGGATAGGTGTACCATAATTTATTCAACAACACTCTTAGTCATGATCACTTCTGTTGATAATTGTATTTTGTTTAATTTTTCCAAAATATTTATCAGAAAAATAGATAATTGAAAAACCCATGTGTTATATGTATTAAAATACATGTTTTACTTTTCTGTAGGATGAATAATTTAAATTTAAAAGTCAGCACTGTTACTTTTAATAAATATGAACAATTTTATACTCACAATCACTTGCTAATTAAAAATTATCAATTAAAATATTTAGTGTTATCAGAGGTGAATATTGTTCTATTATTTAGTTGTATATATGTATTTCTCAATGCAAATTTCATGTTTATGTTTTATTTTGTGAGTACCTGCCTAATTCCCTTGTTTTTGATAGTTCATTGAAGTTTTCTCATTAATTTAGGTGGTTTGTGTTTCCCTGTGTGTTAAATAAATGATATACTATGTTAGGCAAGCAACTCGAGAGTTACACGGTTATATTCAAATGTTAATTTGCCAAGTTTCTGAGATAAATCTATTTTCTTCCTACTAAAAATAGAATCCACTGAATAATACATTTTTTCAATAAGCTTTAGATATATCTGATTTAAAATAAAGCAACTAATTTAAATTTTTAATTTTCCTGATCTTATTAAATGAAGGTAGAATTATTCTTCTGAATAAGGAAGACGAGAAGTTCAGAGAGAAATTTAGACTTGCATTTCCTCTTGTTTTACCCTATAATATTGGACCTAAATACTTATAATATGTCAGAATAAATACATTATTCATTGGCTTAATGAATCACTTTACTGTTCTTTACATTTTTGTTTCATAGACCTTAAAGAACGAAAGAAACAAGTTATCAAGATTAGCCAAAGTTATCCAAGTGTTTTTCAGATTTTAAACAATGCCTCAGAATAAACAAAATGAACGTAAACTAAGCAAGCAAGAGGTAAATTACACAGAAATAAGAATATCCAAATCTCAACAGAAGCGAAGAAGACCCAAGGAAAAGCAGGATCCTGAAATTTCAAAGGGAAAGCCTGTATATGTGCAACTGAAATTTAGCAGAACTTCTCACCTCCAACACAGAAAATTGTTTGTTAGAGAAAAGAAAGGTGAAGTACTATAAGTATTGTGTTTAAAAGAGAGATCTTGATTCTTGGGTTTGGAAGATTACCCCTCTCAAAACTATTATAAAATTTCCACAGCATACTAATTAACTATCTTTTTAGCACTTTCCTGATTTTTTTTCAGGATACTTCATGGAATAGGTTATCTCTTAGTCTATGTTCATTTTCTCTGAAACATTGACCCAGATTCCAACAGAATTGTATTAAAGAAGTATATACTTAATAGAATGGACGTTTTGAAATTCTGTTTCTTTCTATGCTATTTTAAAAATTATTATTGATGCTAGTTTTTAATTCAATTCAGCCTAAATTCAGTGCCATAAATATTTATTGAACTTTTACTATTGGCCTGCTCTGGACTGGACATGCAACCTAAAAAGGTAAAGGAGCAATAACTACAAGAATAAAAAACAAATAGCATAAGTTATTGTCACAGGAATGACAGATTATAGGAAGAGAATGTTCAGAATATTTTGAAGATAAAACTTAAAAGAATTCATGATTAATGAGATAATGGAGCTAAAGGGGAGAAATTAAAAGTTGTTTCAAAATATTTTAACAAGGTTCTTAGTTTAAGTGATTAGTAGTAGTTTTCGGTACCATTAGGAAAATAGGCTATTGCTATTGACTTATCTAGTTAAAGTCAGATAATATACGGCATTCCAATTTCTCTTGGGAGTTCAGAGGAAAAATGTGTTCAAAGAAATTGAATGTAAGAGGCTGGATCTCCAGGCAGAGGCTGGGACAGGTGTGAAACACTGATGTGAGTGGGTAAGATTGCAGTTGGAGAATATAGCAAGGAAACATCTGTCATAGAGAAGTAACAGGTAAGACTTGAGCATAGGAAAATTCATGACAAATGTGTGAATACATGACCAGAGGGAGGTATAAAACAAAGTATTCCAAAATAAAAAGAACAATCAAGTAAAACACAAGTGAAAAATTATCTCCTTGAATTTAGCCTGTTCTTCTCTACTGCTCTCTTTGCCTCCTGAGTTCCAGAACGACTGTAATTTGTTTCATGAAAGCACAAATCCCAAGAGCATTATATACTGCTTCTCTGGACGGAAATTCCCCAATACTCTCATGCTGCCAAATGTTTCCAGAAAATCCAACACAATGTCACTTTATCAGAGAATATTTGTAGTTCTCTTGTGTCTGGGTGAAACCAGTGCAAACAATCCTGTATTTCCCATATTTTTTGTTGTCCAAAAAAGAAAGAAAGAAAGAAAGAAAGAGGGAAGGAAGGAAGGAAGGAAGGAAGGAAGGAAGGAAGGAAGGAAGGAAGGAAGGAAAGAAAGAAAGAAAGAAAAATGTGATTTTAAAATTATTTTCCCCTTGACTCAGATATTGGTTGAATGGTGGAATATTGAAGATCATTTTATTTTCATGCCATGTTTTTATTTGCATGAGTTGTATTTTCTCTAAGTGCACTTTGTCTTCAAATTTATTAGCAGAAAAAACACGTTTCAGGATTGTACAGAGTTAATAATTTGTAGAACACCAGGTAAAGCCTCTCAGATGCTGGTGAGGATGGCTTGGGTGACATACCTTGAATTTCAAGCTGGACAAGGGAAAAGCGAATTTTAAAAGGAGCCAGTAGGCAGGGAGGGAATTTGGAGAGCCAGGAACTGGGGTTCTTAGTGCAGTTGATTTCATGATGACCCCATTGAAGCATTAGAAAATGTGAAGCTGCCCTCTAAGAGTGAGATGTAATGATCTTTGCTTTTTATATTTGCTGTTTCTGGGAAAAGAGAACACTCAATCATCGTTTTCCTTTCTTTTATTTTTAGCCCCTGAATCTACAGCATGGCAAGTGATATCTGGCATCCTAGGGGTCTTGTGTATGGTTTTGCTGACCACAGTGGGTGTCTTGCTTTCAAACTGTAAGTAATTAAATAAGTAATTTGTTCTTATAGCAACTAGAATATCAGCAATATGATGTATGTATATGTGTGTGTGTCTACATACATATATATTTGCCATTAAGAATGAATTTTACATTATCTTAATAATAATATTCTAATATTATTAATTACTACCATAATTTTTATCACAGTACTTTCTAGAAGAGAAGAACAAAACAGAAAAATTTCCTCCTTATCTTCTAAAAATAATGGTGAGTATTAACTCTGGCCAAGCCACTTCTAATATTTTTGTTTGGGGGGTTAAAGATTATATCTTCTTCAAATCTAACTTCAATGAATCATGATAGACAAATTAAGATTTATCATACGATCATCTCTATTTGTGAAATAGTAGGTAAAATAAGGAAGATGACACAAAAGAATGTGGAAAGACCCAAAGCATTATAAGTATTATTATTTGTGATTTCATTATTATTAGGAGAAAAAGTTAATTTAAATGTATATTGAATATCAAGTATGAACCATTCATATTGCTGGTGTTTTTGTTTTTATTCACCTGGTTTGAAAATAAAAATAAATCAATTGAATAGAAATGAATCATAAGGAAACATATATTAAATCCCAGTGAATTACCACTACAGAAAAGATTGACAACACCAAATAGGATGCAAGATGAAATTCTAGCTCACATATTCAGCATTGTACTCTTAGACATTTGAACGAGCAAAATGAAAACTATGTACACAAAAGACTTGTACACAAATGTTTGTAGATGTTTTATTCACAACAACTCCAAACTAAACTTTCAAAATGTCCATTACCAGACAAGAGATTGACAAATTGTTTTTAGTCATATAATGATGTTATCAAACAAGGACTCACTGCCCAAAGCACATATAAACCAATACTATGGCACTAGGTTTTTGCAGAAAGAAAAATCTTTATTGTGCAACCAACCAGCAAGGAGGCCAGGAGCTCTAAGTTCAGATTGGCCTCCCAGGTGAGTTAGTTGTGGGGGGAATTCATAGGTAGGGAAAGAGGACAAGTTGCTTATTGATTAGAGGTCATGTCTTTTCACAGTCAAAAGCTTCTTTGGGGGAAAGAATTCATGTTCTGTAAAAGGGATTCTGAGCTTATGACATCTTTGACTGAAAGACCCTGTTTTTTGTTTTTTGGTTTTTTCCCCTGTTTATGTCCAGTTTTAAAAAGGCAGTTTCAAACTCTATCTAGAGTCATTAAGGCTGGAGGTTTTCATTGTAGACAATTCAAGAATTTAGCTGTTATACATGACAATAGAATTCATTTTGACTTAATTATAAAATAACCGAACTTTTTTAAAATTTAAATAAATTATGTTTGGGTCTGTCCAGGTCTTAGCCAACTTCAATGGATGACTACTTAGCAATAAGACAGAATGAAATATTTCTACATACAACATGGAAATTCTGAAAAACACTGAGTGAAATAAGTTGCTCTAAATAGTTAAATATTGTCAAATCTTATTTATTTGTCAGAACTCTTCAAACTGCATACTTTAAATCATTGCATTTTATTGTCTATAAATCATACTTCTAAAATGTTAATTTTTAAAATGCACAGAAATCATTAATAACAATGATTTTCTGTTCAATTGTTCCTTCTTCCTTAATCTTTAGACTTGTTCCCCAAAAGCAAAAGCTATTAACTCTTCAAGCTTTTTCTTACTACTTTCACATTTCAAAATAATGTGCTCTTACTACCACGTATTGAATCATACATTTTAGACAGTAAGTATGTTTTCCTATTATGATCAGAATGAAACCAAAGTTTCTTAACAGCAGGTGGGGTCTACATAACTGTAAGCCTCTGTGGCAGAACAGAGTTGGCAGCTCTTAAAGATGGATTATGCCATCCAGTGTTGCAGCAGACCCTAGCTCACTGCCAGTTTCTTCTTTCTGAGTTATTGTCTCACTAATTTGAAAAATCAAATCCAGATATCCATACATAAGGACAAATGAGTGTAAGAGTAGGATTTATTCATGTGTAAAGAGAAGAGACGGAACCCTGCAGGGTGAGAGGGGAAGAGATGGCTGAGTGTGCCAGTTTAGGAGTTTACGTAGTACTTAGGTCAATGCTATTGGTACAAATTTATGCTAATCAGGATTTGGGAAAGTGCTATTGGTTCAAATGTATGCTAATCAGAATTTAGAAAAACTCTAAGGCTATTGGTTAGCCCTGCAATCCCACTGGGTCTCCCCACTTCTGCTTTCCCACTGCAGGTCTACAATCTCAGTTTTCCAAGAGGTTGAGAATGGTAGATGGTGCATGTTCCAGGATCTAGAGCTGCAGCTTGCATGCAGTGGGCTTTTGCACCAGGCCAAGGCCAGCCTTGGTGCGACAGAATGGGATGCCCTGGTTTGCCTCAGCTGGCTTGCCAGCCTCAGGCCCTTTGGAGCATGATGGGCTGCAGGGGCTGGCAGCCCAGTGCTTCCCTCCTGTACTCCAGCCTGCCTGGACTGCCTCTCCACTGCTCCACTGCAGTTTCTCAGAAGCTTCTCCTCAGGGATTATTGGGCTGGCTGTGCTGATCAGCAGCCAAGGAGCCATGTCAATAAGAACACAGTGGGCATAGTTTCCCAATCCTCTCTCTACTTTATCCCCCACATGTATCATGATTACACGATGACATTCTTCCTAAATCCCTTTTGTCTCCATCTCAAGTTGGGATTAACTGCACACAACCACAGGGGATTTCTTTTCTCATAACTGTGTTTTGTAACCTGCATGGATTCCATTATTCTTTACTTAAAGGTTTAGTGAACCATTATTTTTATTTTTCTTGAGGACAAACTTAGTGATTCCCTAAAATTGTTTCATGAGGCTTACATTTCAGATTTCAAATATCATTTAAATGATTTCCATTTTTCTTCTGTACTTAATTAATACTGAGGATTCTTTGATGAAACTACATTTTGTAGCCAGGTGTGGTGGTACCTTCCTGTAATCCCAGCGACTCCTGAAGCTGAGGCAGGAGCATTGAATGTTGAAGGCCAGCCTTGGCAATGTAGCAAGGTCCTAAGCAATTTAGCCAGACCCTGTCACAAAATAAAATATAAAAATGACTGAGGATGTAGCTCAGTGGTTAAGCACCCCTGAGTTCACTCCCCAGTACCAAAAACAAAACAAAAAATATTTTGTAAAATATTTTTCTTGCCTTTAATGTGAGCATTGACCTTTATTGTATCATTTGATTTCAGATTCTTTGTGACAAATTTTATATTGCTTTGTTTTTAATTGCCTTATTTTATTTTTCATAATGGCTTTTGGTTACTCCTCAGGTTACTCAGGAGATCCATGTTACTTTCTAAAGATTGTAATACTCACAGGGGAGTTGTAGTTTACTTTTTCCTAAAGGAATTATTACCTCTATCTGCTGCTGTTTCAGAGAAAATGTTTGAGGGTACTTCACTCACTAGTGGACCTTGACTGAGTCCTGCTGTAATTGAGCTTATTCCTTCACACCTGCCCTCTATGCTTCTCTCACATCCTGGGTCATCTACCAGTTGATTTTAGTTTCCTAAAGACATAGACTTTGTTTGTGTTCGCACAAAATGACCAAGCCTGGTGCAATCTTCACAGATCAGCACAGCCTTTACTCAGCGATGAAATCATGCATCTGTTGGACCCATTTTCCTGGAGGAAAATGAACCACTGGCCAAAGGGGGAGTCTGTGCTTACATAGATTACACCGTGAGGTGACTTAATTATTGACAGAGTGTGTCAGTTTGGGCACTCAGGAAACAGGTTTGTGAGTGTTGGAAATTTTTTTTTTACTGGGCAATATTTTTACTTGGAGAAAAATGGAGGGTCTGGGGTCAGCATTTAGTGCTTATCTCTTTCCCTTCAGGATCCCATTGTACTGTTGGTGGGAAAGGATTTGGAGGGGGAAGGATCAATACTTTGGCTGCCTCCCAGAGACTGCCATTCTAGGCTTGATGGGTATCTCCTTCCCAGGGTTTGTCTTGTCACTGGATGACATTTGCTTCTTTCCAGGGATTGTTCTGTCACCAGGAAAGGATGCATTGGGAGAAGATCAATATTATTAGTCTGTGGCCTTCTTCCTCATTCCCTCTTCCCAGGCCACACTATTTTGGGGTTTGTCATTGTAAGGAGCATATGCCATGGACATGCCTGGACATGCCGGGGACTCACTGGGTTGCTAGCCATAAGGAACAGCAGCCATTGACTTGCTTAGTCATGCCTGATTGCAATTGATAGGGGCTGTACAAGGAACCTAACTGTAGGCCTACAATCGATAGGGAGCTCAGCCCATGCAATCAATAAGGGGCAGTTAAGGGGCACCTAACAGCAGGCCTATTGGTTACAACTGATAGGGGGCTCAGCCCATGCACATTTGCAAAGAAAGACCCAGTTGCAATTATACTATCTCACTGGACATAACCAATGGCCATTGGCTTTTACTGGGTGTAACCAATCACCAGCCCACACCACCAACTTAGCCCACACCACCAACTTGGAACTACTTTTAAACTGCTTGCCTTGCCACATATTTGGGCTTGCTCCAAGGACATCTTGAGACAGGCTACCTTGCTATCTGTCCCTGGATCAGCTCCACCATTCCCTGATGTCCAGCTGTCGGCTGAAGGGAACCACCAGACGAGGACAATGTCTGCTCTTTGGCTAAGAGAAATCACCTCGCATCGGAGGTACTTTGGGGCTCGTGGTTGCCCTAGGATTGTTTAGTTGCCCTAGGATTATATGAATTAATTGTAATGTTTAGTTGCCCTAAGATTGTGTGAATTGCAGGTAGTGCTTAGTTGCCCTAGTATAGTGTAACTTACCTATAGTGTTTAATTAGTGTACATCAAATGCTAGTTGGGGTGCTCCAGCACACCCAATACTTTTTGCATTAATTAATTATATTTGATGGTTGTTGTGATTGAACATACACTTGCATTTAAAGACAATCTGCCTCTGAGTAATTATTAATTACGTATGCCACTCATGACAGTCATTTTCCATATCTTACAGTTTGCACTATAGGTTAAGGGAATAGGAGGTTAAAATTGGATAGGGAACATGGCAACTAGAATTTCTTAAAATGTTTTCAGTCTAATTTGTTCTCTCCCATGCCTGATGCTTACCCTCTGTAGTATTTTACTACTTTCAGTCTGATCTCCTTAAAACTTCTGAGAAGTGAGTTATCTTGTTTCTTTCTTAATTTTTTTGGGACCAGGGATTAAACCCAAGGGTGCTTAACCACTGAGTCACATCCCCAGCCCTTTTTATTTTTTGTGACAGGGTATCCCTAACTTACCTAGGGCCTAAGTTGCAGAAGCTAGATTTGAACTTGTGATCCTCCTACCTCAGCCTCTGAGTAGCTATGATTACAGGCAGGTTCCACCATGCCTGGAATATTCTTGTTTCTCAATAGCTGGCCCTTTATGTTTTCATCTCTTTTCATTTCCCTCATGAATTTATACTCTATTAGTTTCTTTCTTGTAGAAATTTATTTAAACATTTTGTTGGCTTTTCTCTCTGCTAATGCTCTTTCCAGTCATTCTGTATTATTTTCATTTTCCTCTTCCATACCTTTGTGTTTCTTTTCATTCCTTATTCCATACTACTCTCATTGTACTTCAAACCTTAATAGAATATGTCAAGCTCTAAGAGCCTGGGAGAGAAGAATTTGCCTTGAGGGGCTGGGTGCCAGTGCTCTGGTTCCAATCTCTTCCCAAAGGCTGGTGTTCACCAGCTTAGGCATCCATATTTACATATCAATAAAGCCCAGCTTCTCTTTATCCTCTCCTAGCTTCATAGGTCTACATAGACAAAATTTTTTAAAAATTAAATATCTTTCTGGCTTCCCATCTAGATTTCTAGTTATAAATAAATAAATAAAATAAAAAAGCCATTAAGGGTCCAAAATGGCTGTAGCTTAAAATCAGAGAGGTGTTCTGACATCAAAGCTATCGCTGGCTGGAAGTATTTTTAATCTTAATAACAGTGCTGCCCCCATTAAACAGCTGCAAGACAAAAGATAAGGCTTTGATTTGAGCACAAGAGTTGAAAATTAAATTATTGTATAATGCTTAGAGATATCAATAATTTTTTTTTTCTGTATGGGCTCAAATTCTAGTTGAAAATAAAGACCTCTCTGTCCTTTCTCAGTTAGGCAACCTTAGAATTTACAGTCACATTGCCTGTCTGATTCTGGATTGGTAGTGATGCCCATGATGACAAGAATCAAACAGGAACAAGTTCTGTTTCCCCAGAGGTGAAGACTGAACACCCAAGAAAGTCGAAAGTTGCGGCAAGCATAGAAAGCAAGTTTTATTTAAAGGATAGAACAGAGACAGACTTCTTACAGAGAAGGGATCCCAGAGTTGGGTATCCAAAGAAGTGGGAATGTCCTGCTTCTTTCATACTTTTTAGATATTTTTTGTTCTCATGCCCTCTTTCTCCCCTTACTTTGCCTACTGACCACAAGGTGGGCAAAAGGTGGAGTGATCCTGGGCAGGAAGGGAACAACCCAGGAGGCATTAATTAACAATTAACAATTAACAATTAACAGGGAGGAACAATTCTCTGGGGCAGGTTACCTTGGCAACAGGTGGAGGAGGAGGGGGAAGGGCTTTGGAGAGATCAACATTTGATTTCCTTTCCAACCAGCCCCTATCTCCCCTATGGGACCCAATTATTTATTATCCACATTTGTCCCTGGCTTCAGTAGTATCCCAGGCTCCTAAACACTAAATTGCATGGGGTAAAGACTCATGAATGTTTCTTAGTTGAAATAATAAATAAAATAATTAGATGCTAATACAGCCAGCTAATGTAATAATCAAGGAATAAAACCAGTGATCTTTCAAATGTTAGCAGTGGGATTAAAAGTGGAATTAAAGACATAAAAAGACTAAATAAAAATACATATTTTTAGAAATGGACCTGTTAGTGCAGAAAGACCGGGATGACATTAAACTTCACAAGTCATTTCAGGCTTTATTCAGGAACAGGACTACATCTATGGGGATGGACCCCCTTTTCCAGTGGAAAATGAGCCACCAAAGAAAGGGACTGGGTTTATATAGGTTATCTTAGGAGGTGCTCTAGTGAAACATGCCAGTTTTCTCCGGCACTTAGGAATTTGGGGTTTGTTCCATCAATCAATAAATGGTCAGTTTTAGTGCTCAGGAATTTGAGCCCTTGGGTCAGTGTCTCCAGTATAGTGGAGACATTCATTCTTATCTGCAATTAGCCCCAGGAAAACATTTGTCAGGGGAAGTGAAAGGTGTCAGTGCTTGGCTATTTTTCCTTTCCCTCAGGCTACCTTATTTTCAATTCCCACACCTATTAGGACCAAACATAAACTTAGTCTTTGCCTCAGTGTTTTAAGAAACTGAGCCTAAAGCTGAGTGTGATGGTGCAGGCCTATAATCCCAGTGGTTTGGGAGGCTGAGGCAAGAGGATTACAAGTTTAAAGCCAGCTTCAGCACTTAATGAGGCCCTAAGCAACTTAGTGAGACCCTATCTCTAAATAAAATATTATAAAGGGCTGGGGATGTGGCTCAGTGGTTAAATGTCCCAGGGTTCAATTTCTGGTACAAAATTTAAAAAAAAGAAAAGAAAAGAAAAGAAAGAAATTGAGCCTAAAGCAAGAAATACAATGAGTAAGCTTTATGATTGAGATATAAATATCCAGGTCAAGGAGGTAAGTAAAGGGGGAGCATGAAAACTGCAGTAATAAAGTAATGTGTCCTGGTGACAATTATTTCACAATAGCAGCAAACTGTCACAACAAATGGCTTAGCAAGTGTTTTTATTCAGCACACTAAAATGTTTGAGAAAGGCTGCAAGGGGAACTTATGCATTTGAGTAATCCAAGGGATATAGAAAGGAAATAGTAAAAAGAATAACTTGTCAGGTGAAGATAGGGGCAAAAGATGAGAGAAATGACCGTGAAAGAAAAAGGTAAAATTACAAATTACTATATGATAGATATTAAGTTCATGGGCAATTATGAACATTTTTATTATATAATGGTTAATAGTGGTCTTATTATATTAGCCTTATAAATCTTGATCTATTTGGTCTACTTTCCCTGACACAGATAATTTTCAAAATATACATATATTGAATAAAAAAGATGTTGGTATTATCTCTGTAAATTAACAAAAATGTAAAATAATATGATTTATGTCTCAAATATATATTGCAATTAAAATAACCTTGATGATATGGATACAAACCAACATCTCTCCTCAAAGAGAGAAAGAAGGTGTTGTCAGGACAGATGAGGCAAGGCACCCGATAGGAAACAGGAAGCAGGTTTATTTAAATGCAGTCCATTCAGAGGGTACAGCTTTTGCTGTAATCAATTAATTCTCCTGAACCCTGAGTTCAGGCAGTTTTAGAACTTTATACCCACAAGGGGAGGGGCTCAGAAGTTCACATTCTGCAGAAGTTTACACAAAAGTAGCTTTTTCTCTACTTTTTTTGGCAAGTTAACAACACTTCAAAGACAGCACCTGAGAAGGGGAGAGCTTCTTTCTCCCCTTCCTTTTCTCCTCCTGCCAGCTGTTACCTTGGAGCCCAATTAGTAACATCTTCTCTTATCTCTGAAATGTAAACATCTCTGTGAAGTTCCAAAAAGTTTTTGAAAAACTAGTAAGGGGGCATTCAGCCCCTGGAGTGCTGATCTCTTTTATGCCCATGGCCAAGCAACACAGAGCAACAGGATATAGGAACTTTAACTACATTGAACTCTTTGGTAGAGACTCTTTGGTTAATAGTCCTGAGATCAATTATAGTGAAGATTTCTGAAGAAACTTAATTAAGACTTTCTGTGGAGGAGGGTGTGCCTCTATAATTCCCCACTTTAAGATGCCCCCCATAACTTAATCCTTAAAATTTAAGAGCATCATTATTATCACCTTGGCTTAAAGGCTTATATAATGTCAAAACCTTAGTTGTTGTCCTCCTTTCAACAGCAGCTTCTATAGTGGGCCCAATAGTTTTAATGCACAGTGGAGCCAAACAGGGGAGCCATAAATAGGTTAACAGCAGAATACCTGTCATACAAATTAAGCTTTTAAATCCACAAAGAGTTGAAACCCATTCTCCAAAAAGTATGCTCAGGTCCCAAACTTTAATGTCCTTTCAAGTTTGGACTGGCATGTGTGCTAATTTTCATATGTTATTGGCTATATCCTTTAACTGCTTGTCCAAAATCATCTATTTTGATACAACAGTCTGAGCTGTTAAACTTTTCACATATGTTTCTTCCTCAGCCAGTAGGTAATCTAACACCAAGCGGTTTTGATAGATAACTACTCACATCTGGGTCTGTTGTGTGCTAGGAGATCAAAGGCTGTGGCAGTCTGATTTATAATATTTTCTAGTACAGCTTATAAATGAATAATTCTGTTTATCATGTAAATGGGGGTTCTATAGCCCCAACTGCCATCTTGTGCCCAGGTGGCAGGACCATAGTGGCAATAATCTTCTGGGGTGGCCAGTCATTTTTACCTCAAGATTGATGACCTCTCAGATCATGTTCTTTCCCAATGGACCTCTTTGTTTCTTAGCCTTAGATCCTCATACAAGGGGATCCCCAGGTCTCTTCCAGTTGCATTGGGCAGTAGGAAAAATCCAGGTTTAATAGTATCAATAGTATAGGTTCCCCTCCAATTTGTTGGGAGGTATGTATATACCTTTTTGCCACAAATCTAAAATAGCCCATTAGGTACTTTCCAGTTAGAGGGAGCCAGATTGTTCCAGAATTTATGGATATCAGGGATGCCCCCAAAAGAACTGATTTGGTTAGTGTCTGTACTGGTGCAGTTAAAAATTCCTTTTTATGGGGCCTTTTGCATATTAGATCATTAATCCCCAGCCAGCCTGGGTTATCTGCACAAAACAAGTAGGTTTCTCTGGCCACCAGGTGATGTTTCAAAACAATATTCTATTACATGGGTTTTATCAGTTCGTCAGGTGTGGTGGTGTCCAAATCTGCTAAAACACTCTAATTCTAATACATGCTAATACAAGCAGTTTAAATGCAGTTCCAAGTTGGTAGTATGAGCTGGTGATTGGTTACACCCAGTAAGAGTCAAAGTCCATTGGTTATGTCCAGTGAGATAGTATAATTGCAACTGGGCATTTCTTTGCACATGTGCATGGAGCTGTGCTCCCTATCAGTTGTAACCAGTCATTGCTAAGCAGGCCTGTGGTTAGGTGCCCCTTACAGCCCCTTATTAATTGCAAACAGGCATGACTAAGCAAGTCGATGACTGCTGTTCCTTATGACCAACAACTTAGTGAGTCCCCGGCATGTCCAGGCATGTCTATGGCATATGCTCCTTACATCCTGAGATCAATTATGGTGAATATTTCTGGAGAAGCTTAATTAAAACTTTCTGTGGAGGAGGGGGTGCCACTACAAAGGAAATGCAATCAATTTTCTAAAAGAGAAAAATAAACTGCATTTTGATGATTATAAGAAATTACAAAATGAAGAAGCTATGCAAAAAAGGTTTATTTATAAATAATTGGAACATCAGTTTAAAATTGTAGCATATTATTTTGTATATCCAAAATAATTACTAATAAAAATTTTCAACAAAATTGGAATCACTCAGTAGTTGCTTTTTGTGCTTATATATTGTTTAGCCATTTAAACATGTGTGCCTCATTTTAATCATGTCAAATATGCCTATATTATTATTTAAAATATTTTTATAAGCCATATTTTATACTATTTTTATATGGAAAATTTCAAAATAAATAAGCAAAATTTTTTTATTTGTTAATTATGGTTAGCTATGGATTGTTGCCCATGACTTGTGTGGGCAGTGGAGACAAAGTTCCCTCAGGTGAAATGAGCCGGCTGAGCAATAAAAGCTAAGAGAAATAATATGGTGAAATAACCACAGAACACAGAAAATAGTCTAAAAAGTAGGGGCAGGATGGGCCTAAAACCAGATAGGTCTGGCTTCTAGCATCTAACTTCTAGCACAATGGAACCTATATGGGCTTTATTTATACCAGGGAACTTCAAAGGCCTTCCATTGAACATTCTTTACCAGGATAGGGAAAAGGTAGGGGCAGGTAGGCTGGCTTGGTTTCTAGTGGGATACTTCCATTTCTTAGTACTGTAATGAGGACTTTCCTAGCAGAGCGAAAAGAAGAGGAATTTGCATTGGGCACTTGCATTGCAGGGGTGCTTCAGGAAGTTGGAAATGCCAGCCTGCCTCCTCCCTGGCTACCATGCTGAGAGAGAAATTCCTCATGCATTCCCCGGATGGCTTCCCTTGCAATGGATTGTGCAAAGATTACTCATAAATGGTGGAAAAGTGCTTAAGGCTTGAATGCAGATCCCTGGTAGAGCACTTGTCTAGATAGTAGAGCCATGGGTTCTATCTCCAGCACAGTCTAATATTTATCTGTATTACAGACACATGAATCTTATAGGTGTGTAATAACAGTTACCAATAAATTTGACTACCCATTTAATATTGCTTATATTTCCTAGAATGTTCCTGTAATCTTGGTTCTCACAACTGGATTGGGTTTGGAAATAGTTACTTTCATTTTTTTGAAAAAACAAAAACCTGGCCAGAAAGCCACAATGCCTGTATGGAACTGAATTCCCATCTTCTGAAGATAGAGACCCAAGAAGAGCTGGTAGGGCAGACAATCCTAATTTTCTTTCACATTGTAACCATATTTGGCTTTGAGGAATTAGTGATGAAACACTATAATTTGGCAAATGGAATGTTCTCAAGGGTGCTTGATATTTTATTTTATTTTCTCAAGGAGAAATTAGAGAAATTCTATCATTAGAATATGTAATACTACAAGAAAACCAGACTAATAAAGAAGTACTATCTTAAGGTGGGGCCCTTTAATACTATGTGGGTGTGTGTAAGCCCTTGGGAGCCCCTTCACCACTAATCACTGAGTCAGGAAGGAACAGATGGTAATATATATACATTTCTGGATTATGAAATGTTTTTCCAATAGGATGTCTTATCAACATTTGAAATGATGGGATGGATAGGTCTCAAAATGAATGAAACTGATGGGTCCTGGTTATGGGAAGATGGTACCAAAGTGAAGGAAAGTCTGTAAGTATAGTGTTTGCATAAATTGTACTTTTCTGAGAGCTCTGTGTGTGTGTGTGTGTGTGTGTGTGTGTGTATGTATGAATGACCTGTGTACACCACAGAAAAAGGAACCAAAAAAAAAAAAAAAAGAAAGAAAGAAAGGAAGGAAGGAAAGAATTATGCTGAGGACCAATGTATGGGAAATAATTGGGAAAAATTTGCTAGCCCTTTCTAAGTAATGTCACATTTTGGAACATTTACATTTTTAATTTACTAGACTTAGAGCTCTAATTTGTGCATAGTTTTAAATAAGTATAGAAATCTATAAACCTATTTCATGTTCTTTTTATTTGTTTTTGATTCATAATTCTAATTACACAAGCAGAATAGGATTAGACAGTGCTTAATAATTTCCATGAGGCTTACTGTTTTGTAAGACTTGTAAAGACTACCAATCAGCATGGTATTTTTTCTTATATTAGTTTATTTATTGTTTTATTTGCTTTTTAAACTTTTTTGGGGCTTCTCATTGTTTTTGCTAAGTTCTTTGAGATAAAGTTAGTACTTACACACACCACATCTTGATTTTTAAAAATTTTTTTTGTTATTGTTATTTCTACAGATTTCCATTGATAGAAAATAAGAACCACAATTGTGCTTATGTTCGTGGAAAGTATGCTTATTCTGAAAACTGTTCATCTAGGAACACTTTTATCTGTGAGTTTAATATAAAGGAACATCTATTTTGCAAACATGATATTATTAAATGCCAATAAAATATTTACAAAATGCATTGGTTAGTTATTGATTATATAGTTTTTAAAATAAATTACTGCTAACTAATTTTATGCACTCAGAAGATTTTTGGTTAAAATTTGGCTTTTTAAATTGTAGTGGGATTGAGGGGAGTTTAACCATATTGTGTTAATTATCTTTCTATCACAATTTGTGTGGATATTAATCAAAGTTATCAAATAGCAACTATGCACTAAACAATTTTGCAAAATCCAAGGGATATGTTGAGGATAAATATTTTTGTATCTTGAGGTTCTTTTTTTTTTTAATTTTAAGAGACAGGTTGTCACACTGTTGCCAAGGGTACCAGTCTCCAGGGGATTGTTACTCCCAACAAAAAATGTTGTTAATGAATGCCCCCTAGGCTGCTCCCTTTCTCCCTATAACCCTGGAAGTCTTCTTTCCTGCCTTTGGACCACTCCACATTTTGGGTCAAGTAGGCAGGCTGCTGGAGGAGAGAATATGAGCACAGGAAATCTAAAATGTATAAAAGGGACAGGATACCCCCACTTCCTTGGACACCCAGCTCTGGGGCCCCTTCTCTTCAAGAAGTCTATCTCTGATCTATCCTTTGAATAAAGTTTGCTTTCTATGCTTGCCTCATTGTTTCTTGGGTATTAAAACTTCAACACCAGTGGGTAGGGAGCGGGTGGGGACAGGACTCAGCCCTGATTCTCATCACTGGTATTAGATATTATCTTGATGTATTTTTTCTCCAGGATCCTTGTTTTCTAGTAAAATTTGGAGGAAAAAAAATCTGTGATTTGTCCCACACAAGAGGGAAAATTCACTATTTTGAGAATAATTCAGGGCATTCTGCTCTTTGTAACAAATCTTGCTGTCAACAGAAACTATTTTACAAAACCTAACTGTGTATTTTTAACAGCACACAACCAACTGGCAGAGGATTAAGATCAAAGTTCAGCCTGCTCTAGTCTTTCAGGAGGGAAGAAAAATATCCAGTGTCAGCCACTTTTAATCTTCCTTTCTGATCTGTAAGTGGATAAGGCTCTGATAAGTACTTGAGAAGGCAAAACCTAATTGAAGGACTGACAGGCAATCACAGGACTATGGAATACTTGTCCTTTCCCCACCTTCATGTTAATAGGGGTCCTGAAAAATGATGGGAAACATCGCACATCTCAGGCCATATTTAGAAAATCTCTAGATAAATCAAAAGACACCAGTGAAGACCAAAACAGGGACAATGGAGGAACTAACTTCAAATACACACAATTTTAGAAAACAGTAAATAGACTTCTAACTGCCAAGCATAGAAGTAAAAAGCCTTACACTAAAGGGCTATTTACCTCGGTTCTTTTATCAGATGATACCTAATTATAAGATATATTAAATAGGATAATTGCAAATTGCAACAAAAAATTATAAGCATACCAAAAGAAAACATAGCTTGAAGAAACAGAATAAGCATCAAAATCAGAACCAGATATAGCAGAAATGTTAGAATTATGAGATTAGGAATTACGATACTATTCAAATGGAAAAAGAAGATGCAACATACAAGAATTATTAAACAAAGTAAATGAAGATGAAAACAGTAAGTAGAAAAAAATTCTGGGAATAAAAAATACTGTATCAAGAAGAAGAATGCCTGTAATAGTTTCCACAATAGACTGAAAATGGCTGAGA
Source organism: Geosciurus inauris (assembly GCA_004024805.1). Taxonomy (NCBI): domain Eukaryota; kingdom Metazoa; phylum Chordata; class Mammalia; order Rodentia; family Sciuridae; genus Geosciurus; species Geosciurus inauris. The sequence continues at coordinate 60,865 of PVHX01006506.1, read as the reverse complement.
AAAGAATATGGGAGCTGGAAAAGGGTAAACAGAAACTACTGAAAAGGAAATGTAGAGAGAAGAAAAGAATGAAATAGTTGAAACAGAATATCTGAAAGTTGTGATATAATTACAAAAGGTATGTGTATAATGAGGACTGCTGAAAAAGAAGAGAAAGGAACCAAATATCTGAAGTCATAATGACTGTTTTCAAATTTAAATACAAATATTAGCCCACAGATTGTTGAACCCACGATGCAAAGAAAAGACCACTAACTCCAATTTTAAACCAAATTAAGCAATTTTATTTCGTGTACACAAGAAAGCTCCTCAGTGACTGCCTCACCCCAAAGCAGAGGCAGAAGATAATGCCTGGTCTAAGAGCACGGAGGTTTTTATAACACAAAAAGTTACAAAAGTGGGTGTCTTGAGAACTTACAGCTGACAGGGTTCTGGTAAGTGTAATACAAGGGCAGATAGCAGGTTAATAATCCACATGGCTTAACATCTCTAGGTAGGAAATAAACTCAGATTCCAACATCAGAATTAATGAGGAGCAGCTGAGATCTCAGGGAGGGTTGTTATCTAGCCAGGGAGAGCCAGGCACAGGTGAGTTCAAAGCACAGGCAGGAATTCCACATGAGTTTAAAACATCAAACTATGGTCAGGCCAAATAAAAATCTTAGTATTTTACAGTAAAACAGAAATGAAATTTTCATGACCTCATGATGAGATGGCTCCCAATCTTAAAATGGAATTAAGCTGGGTTCATCAAGATCTAGGAAGCTCTGAGAACACCTAGCATGATTTAAAGAAAGAAAAGATCTAACTTTTTAAAAAGATAAATGAAATGACTTATAAGCCATGAGCTAGGCTAACATAGATATAATTTGACAACTTAGAAATAAAAGACAATAATTTGTAAAAAAATAGATTGTCAATTTTAAATTTGTATACATGCTTGAATTTTGCCCCATCTCTAAATATTAATAAAGCGTAACATGGTAAATGGATTTAGGAGCACCTGTGACATTTAAGTTTGAATTTACATTCATTATAACTAAATATATTTAGAAAATCAATTCTCCAGTTACACCAAAATTGTTTTTGTTCTCCTTCAGCACACCACAGAGTTGAAATACCCGCAGGAGATGGTGTCTGTGGTCCAACAGTCTTATCTCCTTCAAGGGCGCCTTCACCACAGAGGCTGCCTTCTTTGTGCTGATGGTCCTACCCCCACAGTAGCATGCTGATCATTGCTACTCCGCACTTGGTAAGTTAGGGAAGGGCTGAGTGGTATCCCACTGCTGTGCTACAGTTGCAGTCCTGTGCATACTTTGCCTGTTCTTAAGTGGGAGTTTAACCATCTTTCCCCTCTTCCTTGCATCCAGCAGACAAACTTACGTTTGTGTTTGTGGCACATGTTACACAAGCTGGATTGTGTGGGGTATAAGAATGTTTCATACCTCTGTTCTGGTGTAAACCCAGACAACCTTCAGACTTCCAAAATTTTATTTCACCAATTTTTGATAAGGGCTTAAGAACAGTGATAAGAGCAAAAATTCTTAGCTAGAAACTAATGTACAGAGTTCGTTCCAAATAAGTGAGGTTCTTTTTTAAAAAATTATTATTATTATTATTATTATTTATTTTTTAGAGAATAACATTTCATTTCTCTGATGTAAGTGATACAGAATCACAACATACTTGCAGTCATACATAAAGTTAGGGCTATGATGACCATCATATTCCACCACCTTTACTGTCCCCATGCCCCCTTCCCCTTACACCCCTGTGAACAGAGATCCCCCATTGTTCCCATGTCCTTCCTCACATTATGGATCAGTATCCACTTATCAACGAGTACATTCAGCATTTGGTTTTCTGAGATTGGCTTACTTCACTTAGTATGATATTCTCCAACTCCATACATTTACCTGCAAATGCCATAATTTTATTCTCTCTTATTTCTGAGTAATATTCCATTGTGTATATATACCACAGCTTCTTTATCCATTCATCTATCAAAGGGCATCTAGGTTGGTTCCACAGCTTAGCTAATGTGAATTGAGCTGCTATAAACATTGAAGTTGCTGCATCACTGTAGTATGCTGTTTTTAAGTCTTCTGGGTATAGACCGAGGAAAGGGATAGCAGGCTCATGGTGGTTCCATTCCAAGTTTTCTAAGGAATCTACATACTGCTTTCCAGATTGGTTGTATCAATTTGCAGTTCCACCAGCAATGTATGAGCGTGCCTTTTTCCCCACAACCTCTACAACACTTACTGTTGTTTGTATTCTTGATAATTGCCATTCTGACTGGCGTGAGATGAAATCTTAGGGTAGTTTTGATTTGCATTTCTCTGATTGCTAGAGATGTTGAACATTTTTTCATATGCCTGTTGATGGATTGTATATCTTCATCTGTGAAGTTTGTGTTCAGCTCTTTGGCCCATTTAAGGATGGGGTTGTTAGTTTTTTTGGTGATAAGTTTTCTGAGTTCTTTATATATCCTGGAGATTAGCGCTCTATCGGATGTGTGTGTGGCAAAGATTTGTTCCCAGAATGTTGGCTCTCTGTTCACTTCATTGATTATTTCTTTTGCTGAGAAGAAGCTTTTTAGTTTGAATCCATTCCATTTGTTGGTTCTTGATTTTACTTCTTGTGCTATAGGAGTCTTGTTAGGAAGTATGGTCCTAATCCGACATGATGAAGATTTGGGCCTATTTTTCCTTCTATTAGGCGTTGGGTCTCTGGTCTGATTCCCAGGTCCTTGATCCACTTTGAGTTGAATTTTGTGCATGGTGAGAGATAGGGGTTTATTTTCATTTTGCTGCATATGGATTTCCAGTTTTCCCAGCACCATTTGTTGAACAGGCTATCTTTTCTCCAGTGTACGTGTTTGGCTCCTTTATCTAGTATAAGGTAACTGTATGTAAGTGGGTTCATCTCTGTGTCTTCTATACCATTGGTCTACATGTCTATTTTGGTGCCAGTATCATGCTGTTTTTGTTACTATAGCTTTGTAGTATAATCTGAGGTCTAGTATTGTGATACCTCCTGCTTCACTCTTCTTGCTAAGGACTGCTTTGGCTATTCTGGGTCTCTTATTCTTCCAAATGAATTTCATGATTGCCTTTTCTATTTTGATAAAGAATGACATTGGGATTTTAATTGGAATTGCATTGAATCCATATATCACTTTGGGAAGTATGGCCATTTTGACAATATTGATTCTGCCTATCCAGGAGCATGGGAGATTTTTCCATCTTCTAAGGTCTTCTTCAATTTCTTTCTTCAGTGTCTTGTAGTTTGCATTGTAGAGGTCTTTCACCTCATTTGTTAAATTGATTCCCAAGTATTTTTCTTTTGAGGCTATTGTGAATGGGATACTTTTCCTAATTTCTCTTTCAGAGGGTTTATCACTGATGTATAGAAATGAAATTGATTTGTGGGTGTTGATTTTATATCCTGCTACTTTGCTGAAATCATTTATTTTTTATTTTATTTTTTGGAACTGGGGATTGAACTCAGGGGTACTCGACCACTGAGCCACATCCCCAGCCCTACTTTGTGTTTTATGCAGAGACAGGGTCTCACTGAGTTGCTTAGCACTTCACCATTGCTGAGGCTGGCTTTGAACTCACGATTCTCCTGTCTCAGCCTCCCTAACTAATGGGATTACAGGCTTGAGCCACCCCACCCAGCTTGAAATCATTTATTAATTCTAAAAGTTTTCTGGTAGAATTTTTTGGATCCTGTAAGTATAGAATCATGTCATCTGCAAATAATGATAGTTTGAGTTCTTCTTTTCCGATTCGTATCCCTTTAATTTCTTTCATCTAATTGCTCTGGCTAACGTTTCAAGGACTATGTTGAAAAGCAGTGATGAGAGAGGGCATCCATGTCTAGTTCCCATTTTCAGAGGGAATAATTCCAATTTTTCTTCATTTAGGATGATGTTGGCCTTGGGTTTAGCATAGATAGCTTTTACAAAGTTGAGGTATGTTCCTACTATCCCAAGTTTTTCTAGTGTTTTGAGCATAAAAGGGTGTTGTATTTTGTCAAATGCCTTCTATGCATTGATTGATAAAATCATATGACTCTTATCTTTAAGTCTATTGATGTGATGTTTTACGTTAATTGATTTCTGTATGTTGAACCAACGTTGCATCCCTGAGATGAACTCCACTTGATCATGGTGCACTATTTTTTTATATGTTTTTGTATGCGATTTGCCAGAATTTTATTGAGAATTTTTGCATCTATGTTCATCAGGGATATCGGTCTGAAGTTTTCTTTCTTTGATGTGTGTCTGTCTGGTTTTGGAATCAGGGTAATACTGGCTTCATAGAATGAGTTTGGCAGGGTTCCCTCCTTTTCTATTTCATGAAATAATTTGAGGAGTACTGATATTAATTTTTCTCTGAAGGTCTTGTAGAACCCAGCTGAGAATTTATCTGGACCTGGACTTTTCTTGGTTGGCAGGCTCTTGATGGCATCTTCTATTTCCTTGCTTGAAATTGACCTGTTTAAGTTGTGTATGTCCTCTTGGTTCAGTTTGGGTAGTTCATATGCCTCTAGAAATTTGTCAGTGTCTTCAGGGTTTTCTATTTTACTGGAGTATAAATTTTCAAAATAGTTTCTGATTATCCTCTGTATTTCAGTAGTGTCTGTTGTGATATTTCCTTTTTCATCACAAATGTTAGTGATTTGGGTTTTCTCCCTCCTTTTCATTAAGGTGACTAAGGGTTTGTCAATTTTGTTTATTTTTTCAAAGAACCAGCTTTATGTTTTGTCAATTTTTTGAATTGTTTCTTTTGTTTCAATTTCATTGATTTCAGCCCTGAGTTTGATTATTTCCTGTCTTCTACTTCTTTTGGTGTCAATTTGTTCTTCCTTTTCTAAGGCTTTGAGATGAAGAGTCAATTCATTTATTTGTTGGCTTTTACTTCTTCTAATGAATGAGCTTAGTGCTATGAACTTTCCTCTTAGCACTGCCTTCATGGCGTCCCAGAGATTTTAATATGTTGTATCAGAGTTTTCATTTGCCTCTAAGAATTTTTTTTTATCTCTTCCCTGATGTCTTCTGTTATCTATGCATCATTCAATAGCATATTATTTAGTTTCCAGGTGATGGAGTAGTTTCTGTTTTTTAATCTGTCATTGATTTGAAATTTTATTCCATTGTGGTCAGATAGGATGCAGGGTAGAATCTCTATTTTTTTTTTTTTTTTTTTTTGTATTTGCTAAGACTGGCTTTGTGACATAACATATGATCTATTTTGGAAAAGGATCCATGTGCTGCTGAGAAAAAAAGAATATTCGCTCATTGATGGTTGGAACACTCTGTATATGTCTGTTAAGTCTAAATTATTGATAGTTTCATTGAAATCTATGGTTTCTTTATTAAGTTTTTGTTTGGAAGATCTATCCAATGGTTAGAGAGCTATGTTAAAGTCTCCAAGTATTATGGTGTTGTGGTCTTTTGGATTCTTGTATTTGAGAAGGATTTGTTTGATATACATAGAAGCCCCATTATTTGGGGCATAGATATTTATGATTGTTATGTCTTGTTGATGTATAATTCCCTTAAGAAGTATAAAATTACCTTCTTTATCTCCTTTCACCATTTTTGGTTTGAAGTCCACTTTATTTGATATGAGAATGGAAACTCCTGCTTGTTTGCTGGGTCCATGTGAGTGATATGTTTTTTCCCACCTTTTCACTTTCAGTCTGTGGATGTCTTTTCCTGTGAGATGAGTCTCTTGAAGACAGCATATTGTTGGGTCTTTTTTAAAAATCCAGTCTGTCAGTCTATGTCTTTTAATTGGTGCATTTATGCCATTTACATTCAGGGTTATTATTGAGATAGGATTTGTAATTCCAGTCATTTTGGTTTGTTTTTGGATTTTACCTTGAGTTGTTTTTTCTTTTTTTGAATGGTCTTTCCTTTAGTGTAGTTACTCTCTTTGAAAATTTTCATTGTTGGTTATCATTTCCTCCACATGGAATATTTTGCCAAGAATGCTGTGTGGTGCAGGCTTTCTTGTTGTAAATTCTTTTAACTTTTGTTTATCATGGAAGGTTTTTATTTCATTATCAAATCTGAAGCTCAATTTTGCTGGATATAGGATTCTTGGTTGGCATCCATTGTCTTTCAGGGCTTGGAATATGTTATTCCTGATCTCCTGGCTTTTAGTGTCTGGGTTGAAAAATCTGCTGAGGTCTGAATTGGTCTCCCCTTATATGTAATCTGGTTTCTTTCTCCTGTGCCCTTTAAAATTCTATCCTTATTCTGTATGTTGGGCAATTTCATTATAATGTGCCTTGGTTGGATTGATCAATTTTTGCCCCTAATTGCTCACTTATGTCATTCTTTAATTCACTGATCATTTTAATTATGTACATTCGGAATTCTTTCTCTGACATTTCATCAACTGTGTTGTCAATGGATTGTTACAGTGGTATTGAGGTTTATTTGGGGCACTTTCTTCCCTTGTTTTTTTTTTCATGTTGATTGTGTATCTTCCTTTCTTGAAATACCAATCTGAGGTATTGCGGCTTCTATCAATATAATCTTGTATTGACCCTCTAGATTACCTGTGTCTCACCTTGGAGCTACTTCTGTTCCCCCAGTATCCCCAGATGGGCACTACTGCCACTAAAGTTGGTGGCGAAGGTAGTGGATGTACCTCTAGAGGGCAGTGGGAATGGCCTTGCCTGGGCTCCTGAGGCAGCCCCTGAGGGCTGTTTTGCCCCTCTCTTGCACTCCTCCTGGTGAACAGGAACTCTGGAGCAGAACTGGAGGTGGGCCCAGGTCTCTCTTAGGCAGGGTCACAAGCAGGAGTGTCTGTGTGCAACTCTTACAGTGAGTGTGAACTCCCCTGGGGCTGGAGGCTAGCAGGCTCTGGTCTGCCTTCAGCTTGGCACCCCTGGCCTTCCCTAAGGGCGGTTTTGGGCTTTCTGTCTCGCCTGACCACAGGGACTCTGGAGTGGAACTGGGGCGGGCCCAGAGCTCAGTTGGGTGGGGCCTGTTCATGCTGGGATCTCTGCAGGTGACTCTTACCCTGGGTGTGTCTTCCTCTGTGGCTGGTAGCTGTCAGTCTCTGGTCAACTCTTGGTTGGACACCCATGGAGTTTCCTGAGAGTAGATTTGGGCCCTCTGAGGTTTCTGCTGGACCGCAGGAACTCTGGAGCGGAACTGGGGCAGACCCAGGCTGCCCTTGGACAGGGCTGCCTTGCGCTGGTGTCTCTGGAGTGACTCTTGCCCTGAATTTGGGCTCCCCAGTGGCTAGAGGTAGCAGTCAGTGGTCCTCCTTTGGCTGGACAACTGTGGAGGTTCCTGAGGGTGGCTCTGGGCCCTCTGGGGCTCCTGCCAGTCCACAGGAACTCTAGAGTGGAACTGCAGCAGGTCCAGGCTGCCTTCTGCTGGTGTCTCTGGAAAGATTCTTGCCCTGAATTTGGGCTCCCCAGTGGCTAGAGGTAGCAGTACCTGGTCTTCCTTTGGCTGGACAACCCTGGAGTTTCCTGAGGGTGGATTTTGGCCCTCTGTGGCTCCTGCTGGTCCACAGGAACTCTGGAGCAGAATTGAGGTGAGCCCAGGTTGCCCTTGGGTGAGGCTGCCTTGCGCTGGTGTTTCTGGAGAGACTCTTACCCTGAGTTTGGGCTCCCCGTGCCTAGAGATAGCAGTCCCTGGCCTCCCTTTGGCTGGACACCCATGGAGTTTCCTGAGGGCAGATTTGGGCCCTCTGTGGCTCCTGTTGGTCACAGGAACTCCGGAGCAGAACTCATGAATGAGGTTCTTAAGGACTCTAATGTAATAACTGCAAACTAGAAGGTAGGGATGACTCTACCAGCAATGCAGTGGCCCTTACAAGAAAATTTCCATGGAAACTAAACTTAAAAACAAAGAAGGAATCTGGGCATGGTGGCACATGCCTATAATCCCAGAGACTTGGGTGGCTCAGGCAGGAGGATCGCAAGTTCAAAGTCAGCCTTAGCAACTTAGTGAGACCTTAAGAAACTTAGCCAGAACCCATCTCAAAATAAAAAATAAAAAGGACTGGCTCAGTAGTTAAGCACCCCTGCATTCAAACCCTGGTACCATAAATGAAACAAAACAACAACAACAAACACCCCATTGAACTATAAAAAGGAATTCCTAATAGTGAACATAAAAATAAGAACTATTTAATATGCAGGAAAATATCACACTTGAATACTAAAAAATGTTTTTTGTGGTTGTTTTTGTTGTTTGTTTTGGTACAGGGGATTGAACCCAGTGGCACTTAACAACTAAGCCACAGATAGATATTATTATATCGAATGCTACTATATAAAGTGCTATTCATGGCAGCATTTTGTTATAATTGCAAAATTCCATAATAAACCAAAAAATGTCCCTTGAAATAAAACCAGTTAATAAAATTTTGTTACATCCATGTAGTGTAACATTTGCAATTGGTTACAAAAAGTGACTTCTTATGCGCTAATAGGGGATTATCTACAAGATATACTTTCAAATAAAAATAAGTAAGCAGGACTATTGTTTAGACTCATGTAACTCTTGGTTTAGCTGGTAGCATACATGTTTGCACTTTCCAAGATTATCTTTGAAATCGTATCTAAGAGCCTAGTTATATGTATATATTTTTTTACCTCTGTGAGGGGTGACTAAAAGAACAGGGGATGAAATGGGAATGAAGAATTTTTTTACATTTTATAATTTTGTTTCTGTTTTCATTGTAAACAATGAATGTATTATTTACCTATTCAAATAAATTTTATTGAATAAGTACTAAAAATAAATGTAAACTGTTTCACTCAATCAAAACAAGTTTATTTCTTTTCTCACCTGTTGATTCTTGATATTTCAAAAAATAAGTTAGTTTTTTGGATTTTTTTTTACTTTACTATATAGAAAACTTCTTGTTTTATCCTTGCTTAGGCATGTTTTGAGAGACAATAATCTTTTATAAATCATGGTTGAATGATAGGAGTGAACACCCCAAGTTATTACTTTTCTAATAGTCCATTAAAGAATGAAAAATGAAGACTTCAATTTCAGCAATTGTTTAAGTTAGTAAGGTAGGTAAATATCTTTTCAGATGTAATGGAAATATGTAGCATTATTAAAATAATTTGGTTTGAGATGTTGTGTTTCATATAAGCTGTACTTGTCCTTTGAAAATCTCACTATCATAGAATATATTTATTGCATAAAGTCATTCCTTAAGCAGAAACTTATTAGCATAATTTTAAAACATATGTGTGGAATCATTTAGTGAACAAAAAATTTGTGGCATAAGTTATTAAATAAGAAATAATTATTTCTAAAACTAATGCATGTTTTAGTTGTTTCTAAAAGTAATTCATTATTACTGATAATTGAGTTAAAGTAGAGTTAAAAAGAAAGGATACTGAAAGTGTTATGTAGATAAAAATTAGATTCATTTTATTCTGAATCTTCTGAAACTTCTGAGAAGTGACTAAACACAGAAAGTCTATTATATGACACATTGTAACTAGAAATAAAAAATAGCTCCAGTTTCCTATGACTCATTAATGTGCAAAGAGCATGAGGCTTCAGTACTAGTCTCACTTCCAGTATTGAAGGAGGTGGTTGGCATTTTCAACATGAGTTACTTTTTTTCTCTCTGAGCCTAATGTCATGCACATGAAACAAAATGTTAACATTTTGTAAAACTGAGCAATGAGAATGGAGAGCATGGATCTAAAATTATAATAGATGGTAGAAAATATTGAATAATTCTTATTTTCCTTCCAATGCATGTGAGTCTAACTGATAACAAGTAATAATTTCAACCATCAAAAAATTTTACTGGTGAAGTCACTAACCTTTAGCTTATTATTCACCCTTTTGGAACAGTCTTTTTTGAGGTATTTCATCATCTTAAGCTGTGCTTTTATGGTTTTCCTCTATCTTCCTAACTGCTTTTCTCAGAAAACTTTTGTATTTATTGCCATCACCCCAATACCTTACACATTTGGGTGCCCACAGGGTTAGACCTCAAATATTCCTATGGCCACATACTTCATACTATTGCTTGATAATATCAATACGCTTGATTTGACCTCTCATCTGAACTTCATAATCATACATCAAAATGTCAATGTGATGTCCTCATAGATATAAAAATGTTTAACAAACTTATCAAACATATCTGAAACTGAACTAATATTCCCTATCAGTCAATGACAACATTATTTTTCAAAATCATTGGACCCAAAATCTTGGAAATATTTGTCTTCTCTTTCACATGTTTTCAAAATATATCCAGAATCTGGCTATACTTTGCCAGCACCAACGCTATCAACCTTGATCAAGCCACCATCATCTCTTGCCTAGAGGTTTCTAAGAGCTCTTAAGCAGACTCCTGGCATCCCTATTTAAACTACCACCACTGACACACAATCTAATGTCAACAGAGTATTCAGAGTGACTTTTTAAAACTATCTCCTGTAATTACCTTGCTAAAAACCCTTCAACAGTTTATTACTATATTCATGCATAAATCACAGTGTCTGCAAATGACCTTGAATTCCTGAACAATCTTGTCCTTGTCTCCTCTCTGACCTACTTCTCTTCCCTTGGCTCACTTTGCTCCAGCATCATTGGCTGTTTCCTCAGGTATTCTAAATCTACTTCAGGGTTTTGACATCAACTCTTCCATCAGGCCAGCCCACATAGCTTTTCCATCATCTCCTTAAGTTATTGTATACATGTCACTGTCCTTGACCATCCTGTTTAAAACAGTGAAATCTCTCACCTCCATACGCAAACAAGTACTCCCTGACATAGCAGAAAGTAAGGGACTGTGTAACAATCCATAGTATTCATTGTTTTTAATATACTGTATAACTTTCTGGTCTAATGTGATCTGTTATCATTCACCCTCCCTGCCCTCTACCATTCCTGCTTAAGAATGTAATTCCCACAAGAACAGGATAAATTTGTGCCTTTTAGTAATTGCTGTGATTCCAATGCATAGAATTGTGTATGGCACAGAGTGAGAACTCCATAAATACTGGGTTGCATAGCTCATTGTCCTCATAAGACCCATGACACTTGGGTTTATACATATAACAAATTTGGGGGGTCATTTTCTGCACCAGCTGCCTGGACATCAGTCAATAAATCTATGTTGACTTATTAATTAAAGTGGGTTACTAAAATCAGGTAGATCTGCAAAATAATGTCATGAAAATATCAATGACCAAACTAGAGATACAGAATTATAGAATGATTTAGAAATGGATCCTTTTCAGTTCCTAAGTGTTACCAAGTAAATTTCTGTGAACTTCACCTAGAAAAGACTAGGTTTAGATACAGGTATTCTTTCATCAGTATATTTTCCTTCTTTCCTCCAACATCATCTATAAAAACATGTGCCTTCATTCATTTTTGTGGCTATAACAAATATATGACACTAGGTAATGTTTAAAGAGATGAGGTTTATTTTATTCATGATTCTGATGGCTGAGTTGAATAAACAATATGGTGGCTTGACATGGCCTTCCGGGCTACAGCTCAATATGGTGAAGAAACAGGGAGGGAAGTGGTCACCTGCAGAAGATGCATGTGGCCTTCATGCCATGTATCTTCAAATAATTATTTCAAAGTGTGTTTACAATCAGTTTTTGCATTTAGAGTTTGAGGGACTTGTCACTAAGATTAGAAATAGATTTACATTAATTCTTTCAATGTGCCTGAAGTAAGAGCTCATACAGATATTCTAATGTGCAAAAAAGTAAGCTAAATTTCTTTGTGAAAAATAGCAATACCTTCCAAAAAATAAAGGATAAAAAATTAAAAAACATTTGGAAAAAGAAATGCCCTCAAAGATTTGTTATACAACCTAGTCTCTTTATTTCTGGTTTGGCTCCTACCCAGCAGTAAATTCAATGTCTACTTGGAAAACTCTAACATTGATTCATTGATTGCACAGCCCCTCAATACCTTCAACTATAATGAATAACTGTTTTTACAATTCATCAATCCACTTCAGTGTCCACCTTGTGTACCTGAAATAGACACATTAAATACATCTGTTTTTTAAAAAAATTACTATTCCTTGTGATTAGTTACATCCCTTCTCCTTTCCTTATTTCCCACTCAAGTGTATTACATGTCTATTAACTCTTTTTACCCATTTGTGAAGGTTGTTAATTTTTTTAAAAAAAATCTCTGAGCTCTTAATATGTGACTATATATCACATTATATTAGCTATAAATATTTTGTTTTTCTTTTCTTTGACAAAATTTATCATTTTTAAAGCATGTCTTCATTTTGTATTTTTTTCTTTTTGTGTTTTTCAAACATAGTTTAATGATACAATCTCTTTGTTCTTTTTGTGGATATTGTTTGTGTTAGTATTTTACCGCCAATAAATATTGAGTTTATTTTCCCAAAAATATAGTCAGTTGTTCCAGCAAAATTCATTGAATATTCTACAATTTATTTTCCAATTCACATACTAAGTAACTTGTTTTGTTTTTCTTTTTTGGTCTCTAGTATACGTCAGGCCCTAAAATGGCAAGATGGTGGACCTGGAATCTTCCTGTATGAAACTTAGAATATTTGGCAAAATAGCTATTAGTCAATAACCACAGAAATTATTTTTAAATTAAAATCTTTATTATTGCTTAAAAGGTAAATTTAAAACACGGTGTTATAAAAAATTATAATAGAGCTAATTGACCTAGTTCAGGAGTTCTCTGAGAGTTCCTAAGAGAATACAGATTGAGATAACTTATTAATAAATTTAATTCTTATAGTTCTATTAAAAGAAAGAGAGGACTGGGGATGTAGTTCAGTGATAGCTCACTTGCCTAGTGTGCTTGAGGGCCTGGGCTCTATCCCCCATATCACAAAAGAAGAAAAGCAAAGAAAAAAGAATGAATGAATGAAGAAAAGAAAGAAAAGTGACAGAAAGTGTTTCAGGCAAAGATATCAGGACATTCAAAGTCCCATTGGTGTTAATAAGAATGGCCCTTCACCAAGGAGGTGGCTTGGCAGTAGCATCCAGACAGGGTGAATGTGATACCTTGGGGGGCTGCAGAGACAGCCTGGGTCATAGCAGAGGCAGACCTTTTGAAAATCATCTGTTATTTTAAACAGTTCAGGCCTTGTATTGGCGTGGTAATATAGAGAAGGAGATAACAGGACAACTCCAGGTTTCTGTCTTTATTATTCAGTTGAAATGTGAGCTTTTCTAACACAGGAACATATTTGTAAGAGAAATATTATTTACTTGATTTTCATTTGAAAATGTTGAGTTTGAGCATTTAATGTTTGGAACATTAAGAGGAGATGTTAATTGATAAGAAAATGTATGAGATGAAAATTAAAGAACAAATGTTTTCAGCACATAACATTATGAACACCTGTTTATGGTAGTAATTAAAGTAGGGCAGGTGAAGAGACCAAGAAAATATAGAACCAGGAGAGGTGCTTAAGAAGAAGAGAATGATGAATGGTGATGAATGCTACTGAGAGCTCAAATAAGAGGAATATAAAGGGTCCATTTAATAGATCATGATCTAAAAGATTGCAGGGGCCTTGGAGTCATGGAAATGGAACCAGATTTGAATGGATTAAATAGTGAGTATAAAATCAAATGCAGACAGTACTTAGGGAACTTTTGCCTGTTTAAGAAAGATTGAGAGTGAGGATAATAGGTATATTGGGATACAAGATAAAAAGAGATTAAAAATAGCATGTAGTTTTAAGCGGATGGGAAGGATACCACTATTACAACTGAATATTCAGTAAGAAAGATGTGTAGTAAACAATGTGTGGCTCTTTGGTGGCAGGAATGGTTGGACCCAAATAAAGAGAAAATCAGCTTTATCAAAGAGTAAGAAGAACTCAACTTTCTAACAAGTCAGAAGTACGATGAGAAGCATGTATATATACGGAGGCAGCTAAGAGATTTTCAGTCTGATTGGTGTCTTCTATTTCTTTGTGACATAGGTTATCTTAGAATAAGAGGAATTGTGAAAGAGTAAGAGATTTTATATGAATGGAAGATGTGCAATAAAATTACTTTCATAGGATGTGAGAGTGGTGACCAGAGTAATATAACAGGACATACCATCTCAGTGTCAAAACAATTTTATGTTGGTGGCAATGAATTTGTATCACAGTAAATCTGACCTATTCTGCAAGTGTTTGGTTCCATAGTCATTGACAGGGAGAAAGAAACAATTTCATATAGGATTATAATTTTGCTGAAGAAGTGGGGTAAAAGAGGTTCAGGAAAGTTTAGTGCATTGGCAGAAATATCATATGATGGAACCAATCTGAACATGGAGAAAGTCAAAGAAGGACACAGACCCACAGGTTAGAAGCAGAGTTGCAGATAGGGCTGGAGGTGCTAATGAAATGAAAACATTATTTTCCAACATAGAAATGATGTGGACAAGTTTGAGTGTGGATGTGTTGATGTGAGTGGAGGGTGTGAGACTTTATTAGGGCATTTTTGAGATAAACCATTTAAAATTATGACAAAAAAGGCATATCATTACTGTATTATGTTGTATTGTATTGTCCTATAATGTGAAAACTGTTAACACCATAGAGAATTCATTAAGTCATTTTTGAGAGGTAAGCATCAAAATTGACAACAATGGCTAATGTGCTGCCATGGTAGTGGCTGGCTGAGACTGTGGAAGAGGTTATTTGGAGGTTGTGGCCTGTGTGTATGAGGATCAGGGTATCAATATGATGGAAAGAAAGGGTGTGCTTCATCATCAGTGAAGAATACAAAGGATGTCTGGGAGGACCTAGGCAGGAATGTGCACAGGGGAAATGAACTGTTATGGGAAAATGAACTTTGTAAGAAAAAGGTGTGAGCAAGCCCACAGGGGAATGAGGTCAATAGTGTGATTCTGAGTCATCAGATACCTGCTACCAAGAAAGCCTTCATTTAAAATGAATAAAGCCTTCTTTCTTCATTCATTTTAAATGAAAAGAGCCGTGATATATAAAATTCTTTTTTAAAAAATTCTTTTTGGTTTTATGTAACACCAAGATACACATTGACGTAATCACAAAAGCATGGAACCCAGCCTGCTGTTTTTTATTGAGAATTTCTTCTGTAGTGCATTTACTGTCTTGAATTTGGGCAGGAAAAAAAATGTTTTCATGTTCTTTTCTTATCCTGAGAGGCCTATTTGACTTTCTGTCATTTTTCCAAGTCTCTGATCACCATGCAAACCATTAGCCACTGGTATTAAGCACAGTAAAAAGTAGACTGCTTACAGTTGTAATGCCTGGAACTATATTATGGATTTCCTTATTTTTCCTTTTGTATCTATTATTATTATTACTTCGGTTTTTGCTGTTCTCATTTTACTTTGTTCTTTCCTTCACTAACTTCTATTTTTTTCTCCCAAATAAAGATTATTTCATTATTTGATTCAGACTCTTTTAAAAAACATTCAGGGGAAGAATAAGTTTGTGTTTGTTCCTTTTATAAAATCTGTCTGGTAAGTTCCAAACCTGTCTTTTGTATGTTTTTAATTGCAATGTTAGATCCTTTATACATTTAAAAGCCATTCATGTTTTTGTTGTTTTTATTGATTTTAATAGTTTCTACAGTGGCTAAAACGGTTTGAATATTCCCACATACAAATTTCCTTGGGAACAGGATTATACTGAAGAGTTTCTTACCCACCCTATGTAAATTTACAGGCCTGACAATTTATTTCTTGAAAATACTTGGCATTTTCTCCATTCATGAAAGTGTTAGATTATTTGAGGTTGTCAAGTTACTTAACAGTGCCATTTCAAATACGGAAGGTAAATAAGTTATGAACTTTTGAATGACTTTAATTACATCACTCCAAGCATTCTGGATGATACTTCGAAACAAATGCCTTTGGAAGTCTTCAGGTCCTAACACCTGCTTAACCTGCTCGTTAACATCCTCATTAATCAGCCTACACAATTTTCCAGCTGTGCTCACCAGCACATATAATGAGGATGAACTATCTAATTCTAAGAGTTCATGGAGGTTTTTCACAGCATTGTTCATTTCTCCAAGCCTAGTATAAACTTCATTCACTTGAGGATAGATCCTATTTAAAGAAGGCACATAATTTTTCAAAGTGAGAGACAATAGCTTGCAAAGTTTGAACGTTTGGCACATTGCTATCCTTTTCCTTATTTTCAACATTTTCCAACCTTGTATCTACCATGAACAATAAATCTTCAACCTTAATACATTCATTTTCATCCTGTTTCTTTAAATTATGCTAAGGTACCAGTTCTGTAGATAGTATTTTCAAGGACTTATACAAGACACTTATGTAGAATATAGTCTCCATGATGTATCCTTGACGAAGTCTACAAACCTTTTAAGTTTTTTATTTATTGCCAGGTGCTATGATATATACCTATAATCTCAGCTACTTAGGCTGAGATGGGAGGATAATGATGATGAAACCAACATGGGAATCTTTGTGAGACACTGTCTCAAAATAAAATTTATTTATTGTTTATTATTAAAATAAATATCAAATGTAGATATATAATACAGATATCCTTTTGCAAAGAAGCAATAATTTTTTGTTGTGCCATTCACTTTTTCTTGTAATGTTGGCATTTTGCCTGTAAAGTTTTCTGCTCCTTTGTATATATAATTAATATCCTTTTTCTTATCTGTATATAAAATTTGTGTCTTGTCCCTATTGGTTTGTTCATATGAAGGTCTATCAATTTAGTTGCACTTTCACAAAAATTTGGGTTAATTTGTTTTTTAATTTTTATTTTCATTGATGCATCCTCCTATCTATGTGTTTCTTCTTTCTTTGGGTTTTTCTCTTCTCTTTTAATTTTATTTAAGAAAGGTGGATCACTAATTTGTATTTTTCTTCTTCATAGAGTTATTGCTTGATTCTATAAATTTCCTTCTAAACAGTGGTTTGTTTCTGACAAATTTTGATCTGTTGTGTTTTCATTTTGTTACATTCAAAGTTTTTTTTCTAATTTCCCTCTTGACATTCTTTTTTTAAAAACTATTGATTCTTTTTATTTATATATAATATTAAAATACATGTTGACATAATCATAAAGGTATGGAATATAATTTGCTCTAATTCAGTCTCCAGCACTTCCCTCCTTCTTCCCTCCTCCCTCTCCATTTTTCCTTCCTTCTACTCTACTGATCTTTCTGCAATTTATTTAGGTTTTTTTAAAATATTTTTTTCTTGTGGCTACATTTTATATTAGTATGATAGCATTTGCTGGTAAATGGATGAAACTGGAGACTATCATGCTAAGTAAAATAAGCCAGCCCCCCAAAAGCAAAGGCTGATGAAATGTTTTCTCTGATATGTGAAGATAGTCCCAAATGGTGGGGAAGGGGAAGAAAGAGAGAGAGAGAAAGGAAAAAAAGGGAAAGGGAATTTCATCAAAATAGGAGAAAGATCAGTAGAGCAGATGAAGGGGATTGAGGGGGAGGACAGAGGGACAAGAAAAGAGAAGAACCATAAAATGAACCTGACCAAACTTCCTGATATTCTTTTTGACTACTTGGTATATTAAATTTTCAAATATATTTTTAATATTGATTTCTAATTATATGACATTGTGTTCAAGTAATACACTTTTAATAATTTGAATCCTTTAAACATTTTGAACTTTGTTTTATGGTCTAGAATATAGTATATATATATTATGTGAATGTAAAAAAAAGAAAGTTCATTCCTTACTGTGGAATGGAATGTTCCATACATGTCAGTTAGGTCAAGGTAGTTATGATGTTGTTCAAGTCCTCTATATACTTAATAGCTTAGTACTTTCCTGTGTACATGCTGTATTGAATACTGAGAACAGAGTTGTTTAACATCTAGAACTGAAATTGTGCATTTGCCCATTTTTCATTTCAAGTTGATAAGATTGGCTCCATGTTTTCTAAAGCTATTTTTAGTTACATAGACATTTGAAATTATGCTTACTTAGTAATCATTATGTAATACTCTTCCTTATTTCTGGTAATATTCCTGGTTCTGGGTTTTACTTTGTCTGGTATCAATGTGGTCAGTGCAGATTTTTTATTGATTAGTGTTTATGGTATTTCCTTTTTGATTCTTTGTTTTTAAACTATTTTGTCTTATATTTATTTACAAATGTTTCTTGAAGGCAGAATACAGTTGGGCTGGCTGTTTTACACAGACATTCTATACCACATATTTGGGTTGATTATTATCATCTATATTTAATGTAATTATTGATATGATTAAAATAATTAGTTTATTTTTTTGATTGATTTATAACTGGCAAAGTTAGATATTTTATAATATATGGTATAATATTTTTAAGTATATACTTACACACTCACATATACATACATTATAGAATGGCTAAATAGAGCTTATTAACATATGTATTACTTCACACACTAGACCCTTTTTGTCGTGAGAATGCTACTTTCTTAGTGAGTTGTAAGTCACTATGGTTTGAATATTCCCTCCAAAATTCATGTTGAAATTCAATTGCTATTGGAATAGTAGTAAGCTATGTGATCTTTAAGAAGTTATTCATGAGGATTCTGCTCATGAGACGATTTACCCCTATTTGGGAATTGATTATTTATTTCAGCAGAGGTTTCAGTCTGATCAAATTGATGAGTTCAGCCCAATTTCATCTCTCTGAAGGACACATAGTCTTTCTGCCATGTTATGATGCAGCAACAAGGCTCTTACCAGTTCTGGTCCCTCTACCTTGGACTTCTCAGACTCTAGTATAGCTTCTATGTATAACTTTTTATTGTTTATAGCTTTCCAGTCTATTATAGCAGTGGAAAATAGACTAAGACACAAGCATACAATTCATTTTAAATTGGATATCATGTTGTATAATGGATCTTTTCAACTTATTCCTCCTTTCTAAATGAAATTGTATATCTTCATCAACCCTGCCCCCCAACCTCTAGCAGTTCTTGTAGCTTACTATGCTTCTTTAATACAATTAGTTTGAATTCGTAAGCAGTTTATAATTCTTCATTTTTTAAATGGTCTGTTATGTTGTTTTATTTAATTTTATTGACAGTATTATGGTTTATGGTTTCTTATCCTTGTGGTCATATGTTGGTGTCCATACTTTTGAAGAAATAGGGATTTACTGCAGTCTTAGTAGACTGGCTTTGTTAGGGAAAACCCTTCACTGGTCATTCCATCCAGAAATTCTAGGCAGGCCATCTTGCACGGTGCATGGGTGGAATTGCTGTTGAAATCTTTGGGTAGAATGTCTTGGTACCTGGGTCTGTGAGGGAATGATGTGAAGCATGCAGGTTGATCTTGTGCTATTGAGGACCTTTAGGACTGCTTAAGTGCTAGAATGTCTATGGCTCCTGAATCTGAGAGGATGAGCCTAAGATCTGAGTCTGTAGGGGTCAACTTGGGTCCTTAATACTTGGTAGCTATCTGTGGTCTGAGTCTGCAGGTATGGTCCTGGAACCTCAGTCTATGGTGACCAACCTGATGTCAGGGTCAGATAGACTGGGTCTGAATCTTGGGTCCACTGAAGACTGGACCATGGAGGAATCCTGTATTTTCTAGAAATTTCCTGTATTTTCTAGAAATTTCCTGTATTTTACATAGATATTAAAATGTGTTTAATGATCTGTCTAGTGTGTATGAGAATCACAATGTCATCCTCTTTTTATTCTAAATATTTATTATTTGTGTCTTCTGTTTATTCTTCAATAGTCTTAAATGGTGTTTACTAATTTTATTAAGTATTTTCAAGGAAAAACCTCTGGCCTTTTAGATTCTTTCTACTGTAATTTTTGTACTGTGTCATTAATTTCAGTTAATGTTATCTTCTGTGTAGTACATTTTTATTTAATTTGCTTTTCAGTTTAATTTGTTGTGATGCATGTTTAGGTATTTGCTTTTCTTTTTTCTTAAGTATGTATTTGAGTCAACCAATTTTTAAAAATACAAATGTTTGATATATTTTCATTATAATTTTAATAAGAATATGAAGTGCTAGCTGATCACTCTTTTGGCCCATATGTTACTTATTATATTATGACAGCATTCTTTAGCGATTTTTACTGGTTTATGTTTATGGTATATTTTTTTAAAATCAATATTTGTATTTATATTAAAACTATGCCTCATTAAAGCAATAGTAGAACCCAAAAGAGAGTCCTGGGGTTCAGTCTTCCAATGTTGACCAGCAATTTCAGTGCTCTGACTTAAAATCTCCAGACTAATAGGATCCCAACAAAGAGTAATCCTAAGCCTACATCCTGCCTCCAGGAGTTCCATCCCCAAAACTAACTATATCACCATAGCAACCACAAGCATTCTACTAGCATCAAACTCCAGATAAGTGCACCTATTGGCTGAGAAGGGAAGCTCAGAAACTTTTGAACTCCAAAGGAAACGGTAGTTCAATCTTTCATCAAGATCCTTTTTTTTTTTTTTTTTTTGCCTCTCTCACATCTCTAATATTTTTGAAACCAAATATGCTTCATGCATCAGTTTATCAAGGACTGGGATGTCTGAATTGTATATTACAGATTTGTTTTGCATTCTGTTTTTTTTTTTACTATTTTTTCTTTCTTATTATATATGTGTATATATTTTACTTTGATATATATGTATATATTTTCCTCTTACTTATCTGTTTCCCTAGATTCTCTTTCTCTCTTTCCTCCTGCAAGCAGCCAACTTCTATCAATTCCTTTTACTCTTCCTATAACCTTCTAATTCTGTCTTCTCTCCTCCTTCCTTATAAACTTCACATCCTACACCACTTCTATTCTGTCTTTGTTCACCATTTGAAATTGTAAATACTTTTGCAAATTTACAGTATATAGGTAGACAATAATTGATCACACCATTTCTGTTTATTGAGACAAAACTGTAGACATCTTAATAGAAATTATTTGTTTAAAGACTATGTATTGCTTGCATTGGGTGTTGTTAATTTTGGTCTCTCCCTTAAAGGTGAGGTACTGGAAACCTTCAGGGACACTGTAAGTCGACAGGGTATAAATGGTACTGCCTCAGATCCACACTGCTAGATGGAAAGACACAAATAACATTAAAAAAACCCAAAAAAACAAAAAAACAAGGAAACAAGATACCCCAAACAAACCAAGATGCTCCAATAATAGAATCCACTGGCAAAACAGTAGAAAAAGTGAGAGAAGGAGTTCAGAGTGTACATACTAAAACTGACCTGTGACATAAAGGATGATGTAAGGAGTGAAATCAGAGATAAATTTCAGAAGGTGAAAGATTACTTCAATAAAGAGATAAATATTCTGAAAAGAAATCAAGCAGAAATCCACAAAATTAAAGAATCAATAAAGAAATCAATTAAAGGGGCTGGGGCTGGGGCTCAGTGGTACAGCGCTTGCCTCGCATGCATGAGTCACTGGGTTCGATCCTCAGCACCACATACAAATAAATAAAATAAAGATTTAAAAAATAAATAAATAAATAAATAAAGGTCTGAAAAATTTTTTTAAAAAAAGAAATCAATTAAAAATTCAGCCAGGTGCAGTGGCACACACCTGTAATCCCAGCACCTCAGTAGGCTGAGGCAGGAGGATCACAAGTTTAAAGCCAACCTCAGCAAAAAGTGAGGTACTACACAACTCAGTGACATCCTGTCTTTTTAAATAAAATACAAAACTGGGCTAGGGATGTCATTCAGTGATTGAGTGCCCCTGAGTTCAACCCCTGGTACCCTTCCCGCAAAAACAAAAATTCAATGTAAAGTATCTCCAACAGACTAAACCATGTGGAAGACAGAACCTCAGGCAATGAAGACAAAATATATAATCTTGAAAATAAAGTTGACCATACAGTGAAGATGGTAAGAAACCATAAACAGAATGTCCAAGAATTATGAGATAACATGAAAATACTAAATTTAAGATCATCAGGACAAAGGAAGGAGCAGAGATACAAACCAAAGGATTTCACAATCTTTTCAATGAAATAATATCATAAAATTTGCCAAACCTAAAGAATAAAATGGAAAATCAAATATAAGAGGTTTACAGGACCCCAATTGTACAAAATTACAATAGACCTACACAAAGGCACATTATAATAAAAATGCCTAACCTACAGAATAAGGATAGAATTTTAAAGGCCATTAGAGAAAAAATTAGATTACTCACTGTGGGAAACCAATTTGGATCTCAGCTGATTTCTCAACCCAGATCCTCAAAGCAAGGAGGGCCTGAAACAATACATACCAAGCTCTGAAATAAAATGGACATCAACCAAGAATTTTATATCTAGCAAAATTAAGCTTTAGATTGGTGGATAAAATAAAAACCTTCCATGTTAAGTAAAAGTTAAAAGAATTCACAACTAGAAGTCCTGCAGTACACAACATTCTCAACAAAATATTCCATGAGAATAAAATGGAAAAAAAAATGAAAACCAGCAAAAGGAGAATCACACTAAAGGGATAGCCAATCAAAGGAGAAACTAAGTCAGGCTAAAAATCAGGAATAAACCAAAATGACTGGTAATACAAATCATATTTCAATAATAACCTTAAATGTTAATAGTCAAAACTCATCAATCAAAAGACATAGACTGGCATATTGGACTAAAAAACAAGACCTAACAATACCCTGTCTCCAAGAGACTGACTTCATAAGCAAAGGCATTCAGAGACTGAAGGTGAAAGGATGGAAAAAACATATCACTCTCCTGGATAAGTAAACAAGCAGAGGTTTCCATCTTCATATCAGATAAAGTGAACTTCAAGCTAAAATTAATCAGAAGGGATAAGGAGGAACATTTCATACTGCTTAATGGAACTATACATCAACAAGACATAACAATCATAAATATGTATGCCCCCCAAAATGGAGCATCTATACTCATCAAACAAACCCTTCTCAATTTTAAGAATCAAATAGACCAAACCTCAACACTAATGGGTGACTTTAACACATCTCTCTCACTACTGGAGAGATCTTCCAAACAAAAACTAAACAAAGAAATGAGAGCAGTAAATAATACAATCAATAATTTAGACTTAGTGAACATATATAGAATATTTTATCCATCAACAGGTGAACACTTTCTTCTCAGTTGCACATGGATCCTTCTCTAAAATACACCATATCTTAAGCCAAAAAGCAACTCAGCAAATACAAAAAAATTTAGAGATATTATATTGCATCCTATCATATCATAATGGAATAAAATTAAAAATCAATGAAAAAATAAAAATTAGAAGCTACTCTAAACCCTGGAGACTAAATAATATGCTACTGAATGATGAAATGATAGTAGAAGAAATCACGGAAGAAATTAAAATATACTTAGAGGTAAACGAGAACACTGATACAACACATCAAAATCTCTAGGACACCATAAAGGCAGTGCTAAGAGGAAAGTTCATTGCATTGAGTTCATTCATTAACAGAACAGAAACTCAGTGAATAAATGACATAACATTACATCTCAAAGCCCTAGGGAAAAAAAGAACAAATCAACACCTAAAGCGGAAGATAGGAAATAATTAAAATCAGGACTGAGATCAATGACATAGAAACAAAAAGTAAATACAATAAAAAAATACAAAAAATAAATACAAAAAAATACAATAGATAAACCCTTAGCCATTCCAATGATAGAGAGAGAAAACTCAAATTACTAAAATGATGAAAAAGGAAATATCACAATAGACACTACTGAAATACAGAAGATAATCAGAAACTATTTAAAAAATTTATACTCCAATAAATTAGAAAATCTTGAAGACATTGATAAATTTCTCGAGACATATGAACTACCCAAACTGAATCAAGAGACATACATGATTTAAACAGATCAATTATAAGCAATTAAATGGAAGATTCCATCAAAACCTACCAATTAATAAAAGCCTGGGACCAGACAGATTCACAGCAGAGATCAACAAGACCTACAAAGTAGAATTAATACCAATACTCAAATTATTTCATGAAATAAGAAAAGGGAGAACCCTTCCATACTCATTCTATGAGGGTAGTATCACTTTGATACCAAAACCAGAAAAAGACACATCAAGGGAAGAAAACTTCAGACCAATATCCCTGATGAACGTAGATGCAAAAATTCTCAATAAAATTCTGGCAAATTGTATACAAAAATATATTAAAAAGATATTGCACCATGATCAAGTGGGCTTCATCCCAGGGATGCAAAGTTGGTTCAACATATGGAAATCAATAAACATAATTCATCACATCAATAGACTTAAAGACAAGAATCACATGATCATCTCAATAGATGAAGAAAGAGCATTTGAAAAATATAGCACTTCTTCATGTTCAAAACACTAGTAAAACTAGGGATAGGAGGGACATACCTCAATATTGTAAAAGCTATCTATGCTAAACCCAAGGCTAACATCATTCTAGATGGAGAAAAACTGAAAGCATTCCCCCTAAAAATGGGAACAAGACAAGGATGCCCTCTTTCACCACTTCTATTCAATATTGTCCTTAAAATTCTAGCCAGAGCAATTAGACAGAAGAAAGAAATCAAAGGGACATGAATAGGAAAGGAACAATTCAAATGATCATCATTATTTGCCAATGATATGATTCTATACTTAGAAGATCCAAAAAATTCCATCAGAAAACTTCTAGAACTCATAAATTCAGCAAAGTAGCAGGATATAAAATCAACACCCACAAATCAAATGCATTCCTATACATTAGTGATAAATCCAATGAAAGAGAAATTAGAAAACTATGACATTCACAATAGCCTCAAAATAAAATAAAATAAAATAAAATAAAATAAAATAAAATACTTGGGAATCAACCTAACAAAAGAGGTAAATGACCTCTACAATGAAAACTACAGAACACTAAAGAAAGAAGTTGAAGACCTTAGAAGAGGGGAAGATTTCCCCATGCTCTTAGATAGAAGAATTAACATTGTCAAAATGGCCATACTACCAAAAGCACTATACAGATTTAATGCACTTTCCATTAATATCCCAGTGACTTTCTTCATAGAAATAGAAAAAGCAATCATGACATTCATTTGGAAAAATAAGAGGCCCCAGATAGCCAAAGAAATCCTTAGCAAGAGAGTGAAGCAGGAGGCATCACAAAACCAGACCTTAAACTATAATATAGAGCCATAGTAACAAAAACAGCATGGTATTGGCACCAAACCAGATAAGTAGACCAGTGGTGCAGAATAGAAGATACAGAGAAAAACCCACATAAATACATACTAGACAAAGTTGCCAAAAGCATACACTGGAGAAAAGATAGCCTCTTAAACAAATAGTACTGGGAAAACTGAAAATCCAAGTGTAGCAAAATGAAATTAAACCCCCATCTCTCACCTTACATGAAACTCGCCTCAAAGTGGATCAAAGACTTAGGCACTAGAACAGAGACCCTGTATCTAACAAAAGAAAAAGTAGGCTCAAATCTACAAGATGTTGGCTTAGGAACTGACTTCCTTAAATATTGCTTAAAAGGGGTGCGCCACGTGGGCTTACTCGACAAGTTGGGGTCCAGAGAAATGAAAAGGGGTTCCCAGGGAAGACAATATGGAGTCTCTCTGGACAGTGGCGATCCACGGGGCCACTCTCTCCAGGCCCCAGGGTGTAGGTAAAAAGTCTGCTCTGCCAGAGTGAGACGCAGAAACACCCGGAGCGAAAAGCAGGAACACTGGAGCGAGAAGCAGAGAACACCATTTATTCCAGAAAGTATAGAAGCTTAAATACACTCATGGACCAATCAGGTCCAAAGGTCACAAACAAAGGGGTGTTCTCTGGCAAGAGCAAAGTCTATTAGCATAGAATGGGGAAAGATGGAAGGGAGGGGTTGAAGGTATTGGAGAGTGCTCCTACACTTAAAAAGACTCCTAAAGCACAAGGGGTAAAGTTAGGAATCAATAAATGGGATGGATTCAAACTAAAAATTGTCTTCTCAGCAAAGGAAACAATTAATAATGTGAAGTAAGAGCCTATGGAATGGGAGAAAATCTTTACCACACACACTTCAGATAAAGCATTAATCTCCAGGATATATAAAGAACTCAAAAATTTAACACCAAAAAAAAAAAAAAAAAAACCACCCCAAACCAAATAACCCAATTAATAAATGAACTAAGGAACTGAACAGATACTTTACAGAAGAAGAAATACAATCCATTAACAAATATATGAAAAAATGTTCAACATATTTAGCAATTAGAGAAATGCAAATCAAAACTATTCTAGGATTTTGTCTCACTTCAGTCAGAATGGCAATTATCAAGAATACAAGCAATAATAAGTGTTGGCAAGTATGTGGGGAAAAAGATACACTCATACATTGCTGGTGAGACTGCAACTGGTGCAGCCACTATGGACAGCAGTATGGAGATTGCTCAGAGAATTTGGAATGGAACCACCATTTGACCCATCTATGTCACTCCTCAATTTATACCCAAAGAACTTAAAATCAGCATGCTGCATCACTGTAGTATGCCAATTTTAAGTTTATAGCATTGATGTTTATAGCAGCTCAATTCACAATAACTAAACTATGGAACCAACATAGGTGCCCTTCAGCAGATGAACAGATAAAGAAAATGTGATATATATACATGATAGAACATTACTCAGCCTTAAAGAAGAATGAAATTACAGCATTTGCAGGTAAATGGATGGCGCTGGAAAATATCATGCTAAGCAAAATAAACTAATCTCAAAAAAATCAAGGCTGAATGTTCTGTCTGATATGCAGATGCTAATTCACAATGGGCAGGGGCTGGGGAAGAATAGAGGTACTTTGGATTAGGCATAGGGGAGTAAAGGGAGGGGAGGGGTATGGTGGTAGAAAGGATAGTAGAATGACTCAGACATTATGACACTATGTGAATATATAATTACATGACTGATATGATTCTACATCATGTACAACCAGAAGAATTAGAAGTTATACTCCATTTATGTATGATATATCAAAATACATTCTACTGTCATGTATAACTAATTAGAACAGATGAAAAAAAGAGATTTTATTTGGGCTGAGGTCATGGCTCAGTGGTAGAGTGCTTGCCTAGCATGTGTGAGGCACTGGGTTCAAGTCTCAGCACTACATATAAGTAAATAAAAATTCATAAACAACCAATAAAAATATTTTAAAAAAGAGATTCTATTTGTCTTTAACTTTTGACAATTTATTATAATGTGGCTCATAAAATTCTTCAATGGTTGATATTCCTTGGAATCTATTGAACTTCACAAATCTGGGTGGCCATGTTTATCCCAAGATTTGCAAACTTTTCAAACAGTACTTTTTGAAATAATGACTTTTCCTTTATCTTCTCTTTTTTTTGACATCCAGAATCCAACATTCATATTTGGATTGGTATTCCATGAGTCAAAATAGTTCTTAGATTATCATCCAGGTAAATTATGCTTTACAGTTTGTTTTTGACAGCCTAATGACTTCCGTTATGTTTCTGGAATGATGAAATTATCTCCAAGATAATAGTAAAATAAGGTTGAAGCTTTTGTGTCTACTATGGCATCCACAGTTGGTGGGCCTGTTACTAGGTCTCTGATGAATATAGATTCTGACCCGTCCCAGTCTCTCTCTAGAACACTGGTTTACAGGGCTGGTGCTGTAATGATAGTCTGCCTTAGGGCATACATATGGTGGGTCTTTTGCTAGGTGTGTGCATACTGTGATTTTTTGTGTGCTTGAGAAGGCCTCTACTGTTCCTGTGGGGGTTCCTGGGCAGGCAACACTACCCTGGTCCACAGCTAAGAGGTGATGGAATGGAGTCCCAGGGCTTTGTCAGTGTCTATAGTTGAGACCAAGGTTTTCATGCTTTGGGGTCATGAAAAGTTGTACTATTTGGTGATTTACTGGCTAGGAGGACTGCTCTCAAGTCACAGTTGAGAAGAGCTTTAACTGAATTACAGGGGCATTTCGAGATCCAAAGAAGGACCAAATTCAGCAGGTCAGACTATGGTCACTGCTGGTGACCATGTCTCCTCCAGGTCCCTGTGTGGGTGGTACTGCTCCCAAGCTACAGTGGAAAGGTGAAACATTGATAAAGTGCCTTATTAATATGTTTTCTGTTACTATGGCAAAATACCTGATGAGGTTTATACATAAAGTAAAGAGGTTTATTTTGGCCCATGAATCTAGAAGCTAGGAAGGGGCCAGCAACTGGTCTTCTCATGAAAGACACATGCTTCTCCAGAGATATGTATGAAATAAAGGGGTCAAATGGTGAGAGAAGAAGCAGAGAGTGAGTCAAAGAAGTGAAACTCACTTTCTAAACTACTTATTCTCATGCCAACTAATTCAGCCTTATGGGTAGTACATGAATTCCTTCACGATGGGAGAGCCTCGATGACTGAATTACCTTTCAAATGTCCTGCTCCTCTCAACACTATTACATTGACAACAAAATTTCAGAGTGAGTCTTGGCAAGCACAAATCATATCTAAACCATAGCAGTATCATTTCTGCCATGAGGTGATGTTAGCAAGCTGTTCTGGGAATGCAAATGGGTATATCTCCCAGGAGGATACTGAGGGTGCAGGACTGATGTCAGGCTGAAGCTGAGAGGGACTGGAGTGAAGGTACAGGGTGGTTCCATGGTCTGCAGCTGGAACTGAAGTCAATCAACCTGTCTTTCAAGGTCCTAGTGAGTGTGACTCCTTCCAGGGCTTTTGGCAGACGGTTTTGGTAGCAGGACCAAAGCCTAATAGGGTTGTAGCTGAACTCACAGGGGATGAGGCCATTTCTGGGTCTGGAGTTGGGACCACTTTCAACAAATATGCCACCTGAGAGTGAATCTACCCTCTTAAAACATCCCTCCTTGATCTTGGGCTTCACTAGAGTTTTACAAACTCCTACCTGAATTCCAAGGCATCTCATCTATGAATGGCTGAAAAATTATTGTTTCTGTGGGGGGATTTGAATGAAGGACTCCTATTTAGCCAACTTGTTGATGTCACCTTCTAGGGAAGATTTTTTAAAAATTATTTTTCAAAATTTACTTTTCTATATCTTAACTTGGATTTTGTCACTTACAACTAATTATACATATTAAAACTGACAGTTTTGATTGAGAATGAGTGAATAATAGGAGTAGTTATTTAATATCCTAACTTCAGGCATGCTGATATAGCTCACCATCAAATATTTTCCCATCTAAGTATATTTATTTTTATCAAGGGAATTCTGAAGATTAATGTATTGAAAATATAAACTGGAAAAGGTGGTGCACACCTGTAATGCCTGTAATTGCAGTACTCAGAGGGCTGAGGCAGGAGGATTGCAAGTTGAAGACCAGCCTGGCCATCATTAGTGAGACCTTGTCTCAACAAAACAAATGACAGCAATGTAGCTCAGTAGGAGACTGCTTGCCTAGAATGTGTGAGGCTCTGGGTTCTAACCCCAGTACATCAAAAAAATAAAAATAAATAATAATAAAATAATATGCAGAAGTTATAAGAACTAAAGCAGAGAAAATGAGTTCAGCACTAGTATTTTGTGTGCCAAATACAAGAAGTTGAAAGTGTAGTAATTGCTCAGAACAATTAGTAAGATATGTATGTGTGTGTGTATATGTATACGTATTTGTTGAAAATGTTATTAGTTTTATATTTTTTTCCATCATAACATAGATAATATAATAAATATTTGAGGAAAAGATGTACATAATGAGACACATAACTAGTATGGATGAGGCCCTAGGCCCCAGGATCAAAAATCAAAAAGCAATATGAAAACAGCCCCCAAAAAACAAAAAAGCAAAACCAAATAAACAAAAAGATATAATACTAAAATTTAGAAACCTAATATTAAAAAAGGAATTCAAATATAAGATTCTCTTAAGAAAATGTTTGTGATTGAAATGGAAACCTGTTAAGCGCACATGTGGTTAGACTTCTATCCCTCCAGATCTTATAGAATGTGTAAACAAGTTTTCGGAGGCACTTGGACAAACTAAATGACATACTTAGAGGTCCATATTGTCCTTCAATAGAAGCCCAAAATGTCCTATATTCTGGAGGTGTGTGATGAGATAAACTGATTTTAAAATAGCCTATGTGTGAGAATTTCCTGTTCAACCTTAAGTGACACATTGATGAGAAATTTACTTTTTCCATTCTTGACTCACTGTGAGTCTTCATAGGGCAACCTGTGAAGATCATAGATATTGTTTGTTCTTTTCCTGGATTTATATCATTCAGTCTCACCTTTTCTTACTCCACTGTGGCAGACCTTCTTATGTGAGTAACCAGGTCTTCCCACTAAAGGCTGCATGACTTTCAGAAGATAAGTATTGCTACTCTCCTGTCTCTGTTAGCCAGCCTTGGATAGAGGGAAATTGCAAATGCTAGGCATGCTGCACCTGAGGTACAAGTCATAGACAATAAGATCAAAGTACAGCTTTGATCTTAAAAAAGTAAATATCTTTACTTAAAAAGTAATATCTTTACTTAAATAATAATAATCTTTACTTAAATAAGTAATATCTTTACTTAAATATTACTCAAAGTAATATCTTTACTTAAATAAGTCGAGGAAAATTCTTAAAATATGAAATACATTGAAGGATTTCTTAAAGTTTCTAATTATTGCCTGGGTACAATTAATCAAGTGCATCCAACATATTGGGGTTTGTTAATCAATATGATTTAAAATGAAACTCAGGGCTGTCAAAATAATAGACCATTAGTTTTTGGATATTGTAATCATTAAGCTTTGGATATTTGAAAAGTGACATATTAATTTATATTTAGCTCAGCCATTATAGAGTCTTAACAGGAATTTCTATGAATGGTGAAAGCCAAACATAAATCATCAGATACTTACTTAGATTTTAAATAAAAGTAGTTTATGCTTTCAATAAAAATCTAGATGAGCTAGATTAAACAAAGTGCTAAACTTAATAAAGAATTCTAAACAATCAATAAATATATATCAAACTGATATACAAGATTCTTATATAAAGATTTCTTTTACATGGCATGGCTGATATGATTCATGAACAATGACGTAGCAATTGACTTAAATAATAGTTTAAACAGCTAACACTTATTGAAAATTTTAAGTGCTAGATTAAGTGTTAAGTGTTTTACATACATTATATTTTATATATTCATATTTGCATTTTGGAAGAGTAAACTTGGTTATTAGTAATTATCAAATTACTTTATATTATTCCAATTTCTTATACAACTAATGTGACCCTCACTGATTTTCATGGCCATAGACTACCTGGAAGTTTCAACCTACAATTAAAGTTCTATACTTTATAATTTCATGGCCAATTATTTCCATAAAATAAGTATGAAAATTACTTTTATAGGCTTTTCAATATTGTTTATGTCATGCATATGTTTATAATGTCAAGAGAACATTTTTCAATATATACTGTACCCTTAATTTTTAATAATTTCTTAATCACTTCTCAATTATTCAAAATAAGACTATTTAATACCTCTAATCCATTTTAATAAATAAATATAAGCCACTAAATAGAAGTAAGACATAGGGCAAGAAATTAAGATGTGTCTACTTTCCAATTCTCCATTTAACATTCAGTTTTTAACTTCATTGGATGTCATTTTGTCATAAAATCAATGTATAATTTCTTCTATTACAGTGTTGTGATTTTTCATGCCACTATTATTTTTCATGATCTTAAATTATTTCTGTGGAAACTAACTTTATTAAAGATATCTTTATTCATGAGCATCTTTATTTCTCACTAATTTATTGTGTGATGTCCTACCAACAATATTTTGTCAAAATTAGAGGATTCTTAAAAAATGACCTAATTTACCAAAAGTTTTATTGTTTACTTATGTAGGGAAAGACTTGGATTCTTCAAAAGCAAAGTGAGCACCAACACTTGCTCCTCATCCTGCCCAATGACTGCACTAGGTGTCTTTTCACCACACATGCCATTGGTTAACTCCTTAAGCACAATTATCAGAGCACAGTCTCTGACATCACTTAGCTGCAGAAATGAGTAACCAAGGAGTGATCTACGCAGAACTGAATCTGGGTAAGAACCCAAAGAAGCAGAAAAAAATATATAAGGACATTAAAAGCTCCATTTCAGTAACTGAGGAGGAAATAACCTATGCAGATTTAAATCTTCAAAATTCTTCTCAGGAGCATCCAAGGAATGACAAGGACAACCACTGCAAAGGTAAAATATGTAATCAATCCTCAGTCTAGCTGTTCTAGGACATGTAGTTGGGGTGCAGAAATGTGTGTAGAAAGTAGGTAATGAACTATCATATTTGTGAGGATAGGAGCTCTGATTTGAATTTTAAAATATGAAGACTAATTTAAAATATGAAGACTAGTTTTTGTCACATGTTGAAGTCTCTAGTCCTTGATAAAGAGCTTCTGGAACATTGTGTTCACTGAAATGTGATGGTGTATTCTAGAGACAGGTTGTAATTGTAGACGTGAAATTGGGTCCGAATTTATCATTACAATTCTCTGTGCATGAGGTTCTCTTGTATGTAAACCTTCTGAATAGCTATCTGCATCCCCCTTTCTCCATGCTTATTTCTCCTCTGCAGAATTTCCATCACCTCCAGAGAAGCTCATTGCTGGGATCCTGGGAATCATCTGCTTTGTTTTAATGGTCACTGTGATTGTGATGATTACAGTTGTTATTCCATGTAAGAATATTTTTGAAAGATTATAAAGGAAGTTTTCACTTTAATCATTGGAAAGTCCTCTATATATTTCATTTCAGGGAACAGAACTCTCATTTTAATGTGTATATTTAGATAAATGTGAAATGGTTATTGTGAATTTGTCAAAAGTATAACTGAAGGATTGCAGTGAGTTTTTTAAATTATGTTCATCTGTTGTGATTTTGTAACTCAAAGACATACTTTAAGAGACTGGAAAACTTTACTGAGAAATACAAATTGTGTTCTGAAAGTGGTTATGTTAAATATTGTACTGAAAAAGATGGTAATGTTTGGACCTTTAGATTTTCATTGAAATAATTCTTTTCTTTATTGATTTTCTTTTAAAAATCAATTTGAGTCAACATTATTCTCATTTTAAATAATACATACCTTTTAAAATAAGAAACTAAAATGATTATGATTTATTTAGATATTACTTTTTATAAGAATTACTTTAATTTTTCTAGCTACTGTAATACAGGAGGAGAACAATTCTTCCTTGATAAGAACCCAGAAAGGTACATAATGAGTTTCAAAGTTCTGATGTTTGTACATATTTTATTTTTTTCTATAACTTAAGCCATGCAAAAATGATAATTTCTTGGGGGAAAATAAGTCTAGAAAAATTGGCACTAAACACTAATAAACAAAGATTATAGGAGGACATTTCTTTTTGTTCAGTAATAAGATGAAATAACAATTTAAAATAACTATATCACCTTTTGGCCTATTGGCTCAAATTTCCTACTGGTATATTATAAGGCATAAAAAAATATTCTATTATAGAAAAAGAAGTTTTGCTCAGTGACCTTAAAGGGCTTTTTCTTTGCTTTCTATGGGCACATCCACGGGATGAGAGGTTGGCCCTTTTCTGTGTTTGTGTATATAAGTATATGTTTGGTTTTATATGTAACCGCCTGAGGGGTACGTAGATATGTTATGTACATTTTTTATTTGTGTGCAAATATGCAAATTAATTTTCACTTTTAAAAATTCACATCATTTCTGAATAAAAATCCATGAAAATCTTCCTTCAGCATATCACTGTGGACGTTGTCCAAAGGAGTGGTTAACATATTCCAATAGCTGTTACTACATTAGTGTGGAAAGAAAAACTTGGAATGAGAGTTTGGTGTCCTGTGCTTCTAAGAAATCGAATCTGCTTTATATAGACAATGAAGAAGAAATGGTAAGGTTTTAATGTTTTATTCTGTTAAAAGCTTTTTCATTGGCAATGTTATATTTATAGAATTCATTCATATTCTTGTACATATTTAACAAATATTTACAAGTCTGAATAATGTTCTGTTGTTTATGATTTTATCTATGTGTATGCTTTGACATACATTTATTTCTGGTTCTTGCTTTTTATGAAAAGTCATGCTCATAAAAATTGTATTCTATCATTCTGAATCAAACTTTACTATTTAATTTTATTATACATAGAGAAAACTAGATATCTCTTGATTGTGCAGATTGATTGCAAAGTAACTAGACCAAGGTAATTACAGTCAGATCACTAGAGAAAAAGGTTCCAGTTCTTAACTGCCCCACCCTTGTAGAGCGCTCAACATTCCGGCTCCTGCCTAAACCATTATGCTGACTTTTGCTATGATTAATTAACATTGCCTGTTTTTGAACTTTACATGAATACAATCATAACTAAGCATTTTTATTTTTGTTTCCTTTCATTTGTATATGATATCTCCATGATTTATCCATCTTATTCCATTTATCTGTAGTTTTCTAATTTCCACTACTGTATTATGTGGATATAACATTTAAAAATCCATTCCAATATCTAATCTCTGGATGGGAGCAGTGAGTCTCATGCCCTCAGAGACAGACAGACTTCCAAGGCGGAGCATTTGTACTCATGGAATTCCTTTTTCTGAATCCCCACTACCCTCTCTCTGCCCTGTTTTCTCTTGGTGGGGAGAAAAAGCATTTCCTCTGGCCACACACTGTTGATGGATCTCATGAAAGATCATCTTCACCAGCGCTTTCTGCTCTTCTCGGTCCTGCTAGTTGGAATCCCTTTCATACAGAGGAGTTTGCAGGAGCCACCTCTTATTGCCAGGTTGGGTAGGGAGCCAGAATGTCAAGGGCACTTTCTTTTGGATAAGGGATTTAAGATACTCTGACCTTCTGTAGTTCCATAATGCTAGAGTGCCAAACCCTTTTACCTCTTTCTTTCCATCTTTCAGAATTCTTCTTTGCTTCTGTCTTTCATTAATTCCATAATTTATAGTTGTATTATCAGAGAGAAAGAAGTCAATGTCACCTTCACCAAACCATCAGTACTTCACAAATACAACAAACAGACAACAGTGGAGACTTTAAAGAATGGTGTGGTGCATAGAACACCCGATTTTTGGCTTCCATGTCATTTATTTCTTCAATGGAAACCCTTAATTTCCTTCTAAAACCCATACTCTGAGAAACGTAGCGGAAAAATACATTGATTTAGTCACAGCCTCTGGAGAATTAAATGTATACTTTCTGGAGACTTATTTAAATTCTTGCCATTAACTTATTTGTTAACATGTGTAACAGATTACATGAATCACAATATTCCTTATCCACAGAAGAAGAATGTGGTTATTAAGAGTTCATTTTAAAGCCAAATGACGAACATTTATGCAAGGTTTTTGACAATATGAAAAGTGGGTTTAATCTTAACATATTGTTTATCCAATTAATTTGTTTTGAACATTAAGGTACTATGAAAAACTTCACTATTTTTAAAAGTACTAAAACCTTTCACACTGATTATTTAAATGAAAATTCTGTTTTCTGGCAGCATTTTCTAAGTTCCCTCTCACTTCTATCATGGGTTGGAGTCTTACGTGAGAGCAGGGATCATCCATGGGTATTGATAAATGGCTCAACTTTCAAATTAAAGTAAGTTTAAAAAAATTATGCTACATATAAGAAAACCATTATGTTCAGAAGAACAGTATTAATAAATTTGAGTTATAGGCACATAAAAATGTTGCAAATTAGTGAAATGTTGATATAAATATTAAAGAATGGATTGTTTTTTATTACTAGCTTTTACTAAATTACATGAAAATGTCATCCATTTTCATATTGTTTTTTACAATTACAAGAAAAATGCTTTCATTTCATAGATTATTTCCATGAAATATAACTGCATTCTGCACTTCTCATTATTACAGGATAAAGGAATCATCAGATGATGAACATAACTGTGCTATGCTGTACCTATCTGAACTTAAGTCAGACAGTTGCATATCTTCAAATACATACAATTGTAAATATAAGCTTTAAAATTAATATACCCAAATCTGGAGTCTGTCAGGTAATTTTGTATTTCATGAAATGGAAATAATATTGGGATTGCTTTTAGTCTTACAGTAGAATTATATCTTTTGTTCTAATAATAAAAATTTTCAAAAATGATTATTGAATTATATATTCCAAAAAAATAGAAATAAAACTTTTGTGTCTGGCTTTTTTTGACTCAGCATTATATTTGTGACATTCAACCTTTCTAAAAGATTCCATGTTACCTGTGTTCATTTCTGTGAAATGCCAAGAACAGACGAACCTGTAGAAACAGAGTGGATTAGCGGTTACTGAGAGCTAAGATTATGACACAATGGAACATGACCTCTACTTAGTATGTGTTTCTTTTTGGAGTGATGAAATTTTTTTATATTTTTGATGGCCGTGATGGTTGTAACTATGTGAATATACTAAGAATCACTGATTTATAGAATTTAACCATATCGATTTTATGCTGGGTACTTCAATTATGCTGTTAAAAAAGCTTTTCCAGGATTACCTTTGAGATTGAGTCTTTCAGATAAATTTTAAAGTTTCATTATCCTTATAATATTGGCTTTCCCAGTAAATATCATGCTATGTCCTTCAACATATTGTTTGTTTAATTTTTCTTGATCACATGTTGTTCTTTTGGTATAAAGTCTTACAGAAATTTAAGTATTCAAAATAATGGTTTTGTAAACAGCATCCTTGTTTTTAAATTTAAATTATTTTTAGTAATTTTTGCTGCTGTAAATAAAAATATAATTGCTGTTTGCATGTTGATCTTACATCCAATGCTTATATTACATTCACTGATTTTATGCATTAATACTATCATTCAAATACAGCTTATTATATATTTTCTCTGTAAACAATTGCTTTATATATAAATATTCATGTCTATATTTTCTTTCCAAGTGAAATTACCCTTCTTGACTTGCTTCACTGGCTGGAATTTTATTTTCAAAGTTCTATGTAATATTATGTGTATCATTTCCTACTTTAGGAAAAAATATTTCAACATTGTATCCTGATTTATGAATTTTTATCACAACTTTCTCAAATAGATACAGTTCTATAATATTCCTATTTTTCTAACGGACTTTGTTATCAAGTGATTTTATATTAATACTTTTTGTTTCAATTGGAATGATGTTTTCTCTGTGTGGTGTTTATGAAAAAATTACCTTTATCTTGCTAAAATATTAAATAATCTTGAATTTATGAAATAAAATTATACTGGACCTTTAAAAACTCAGTGCATATTTTATATTTAGACAAAAAATTTTTTATTTATCCATGTTCACAAAGAGATTCAATTGAGGTACTACAGTAAT
Organism: Geosciurus inauris; assembly: GCA_004024805.1. Classification (NCBI taxonomy): domain Eukaryota; kingdom Metazoa; phylum Chordata; class Mammalia; order Rodentia; family Sciuridae; genus Geosciurus; species Geosciurus inauris. Next base: position 23,544 of record PVHX01006506.1, on the reverse strand, counting down.
ATCAAGTTGTGTGTACTAGACAGGTTTTGCTCTCAAGGCTATATTGAGAAGCATTCCTCTTTTTTTCATAACCTGAAAGGCTTTGTGTGCGAGTACTGATATATTTTAAAATGTTACTATTCACTACTTACATTTTATGACTAAAATCCTGAATGTCCCTCCAAACCTCTTGTATTAGGCCATGAAGCATTGCTCAGAGGCGAAATGATTGGATCTTGAGGGTTGTAACTTCATCAGTGGATTAGTCCATCCATAGCTAAAGGCACTACTTCGAGGTGGGACCTAGTTAAAACAAGAAGGTCACTGGGGGCATGGCTTGGAAGGGTCTATCTTCTTCCCGGTCCTTTTTTTCTCCCTCACCTTCCTTCCTGGCTCCCATAAGCTGAACAGCTTTCGTCTACCATGTCCTCCCACCATGATGTTTCTCCCTTGGTGTCAGCCAATCATGAAATGGAATCTGTGAAACATGAGCGAAAGTAAATCTTCCCTTCTTCAAGTTCTTGTTTTCAGGTGTTTTGATTATAGCAATGAAAAGCTAACTAACAGAAATTGGTGCTGAGAAGTGGGGTTGTTGCTGTGACTAACCTAACAATGTGGTTCAGAAAGACTTTGGAACTTATTTGCAGAAGAAGTCTGAAAAAGTTTGGAGACGCAGGCTGGAGACAAATAGAATGTTATAAGCACAGCTTAATGACTACTGGGAGCTGGGACCTTGTTGAAGGAAGTAGATCACTGGAAGTATTTATCTTCTCTCCAACCACCTTCTCTCCCTCGCTTGCTCCTCCTTCTCCTTGTCCTCTTCTTCCTTCTTCTTCTCCTTCATCTTCTTCTGTCCTTCTCCTTCTCCTTCCTCTCTTTCTTGCTCTCTTCCTGGAAGGTTTTACCTAGGAGCTAGTGGACCATGAACTGAACCTCTAAAACCATGAGCCAAATTAAGGCTATTCTCCTCTAAGTAATTTTTGCCAGATATTTCAGTCTCTGTGATGAAAGCTGACTGACTCATGATGCCATGTGTTTGTAGAATTATTCTTTAGAATGGTTTATATAACAAATTAGATTTAATACATACAGTTTTGCTCAGCTGTTTGTTATACTAAAATTGGAAATAGGTATTTTGTAGGCATTTTCTATTTCCTATAGATGTTAAAATATATTCTTAGATGAGGACAGAAACCCTGCTTATTTACTCAATCCATATGAGTGATATGTATTTTTCTTATCCTTTCACCTTTAGTCTGTGAATGTCTTTGCCTATGAGATGAATCTCTTGGAGAGAGCACATTGTTGGGCCTTGTTTTTTAATCCAATCTGCCAGTGTGTGTCTTTTGATTGATGCGTTTAGGCCCTTAACATTTGAGGTTGATATGATTTGTATTCCTGATCATTTTGGTTTGTTTCTGGTTTTTAATTTGACTTTGTTTCTCCTTTGATTGACTTCTCCTTTAGTGTAGTTCCTCCCTTTGCTGGTTTTCACTTCATTCTCATGGAATATTTTGTTGAGAATGTTCTTTGTTTTTATCATGGAAGGTTTTTATTTTGTCTTCAAATCTGAAGTTTAATTTTGCTGGATATAAACTTCTTGGTTGGCATTCATTCTCTTTCAGAGCTTGATATATATTATTCCAGGACCTCCTTGCTTTGAGGGTCTGGATTGAGAAATCTGCTAATATCCGAATTGGTTTTGCCCTATACACAATTCGATATTTTCTCTCTGGCCTTTCAAATTCCATCCTTATTCTGTATGTTAGTCATTCTCATTACAATGCACCCCTATGGTTGGTCTATTGCCAGCTTTCTTTTTCCAAGTCTCAATTCTACGGTTAGTTATCCTTTTCTTGCCTATATCTGAAGTCTGGCATTTTTTGCCTACTAACAAATGTGAGGTGTTGAAAAAAAATTCTTAGTACATTTTTATGTTTAATATCTGTAAAACCATAATGGTATTCTCATTTGTAATTCAGACATAAAGTATTTAGATATTCCCAAATCTTTTCTTCAACAATCTTTTGTCAATTTTATTATGTCTTTTCAATTAAAGTACCTTTGATTTTATTGATTGTTGCTACTATAATTTTGTTGTCATGATTTTATACTATTTATTGTTTCTACTTTCTGGTTCATTTGTGTTTAATTTCAGCTTCTCTCTTTTTATTTTCTTATAACATGCTCAAAAATTCAATTTCTTTTTACTTTTTTTAAAATATTTTTTTAGTTGTCAATGGACCTTTATTTTATTTATATGCAGTGCTAAGAATCAAACTCAGTGCCTCACACATGCTAGGCAAGCACTCTATCACTGAGCCACAACCCCAGCCATCTTTTTTCTTTTTTTAGTAATATTGCCTTTAAGTCAATCAATTTTTCAGAAAGTTTTTATGATTATATTTTCTTTGTAATTTATATAAAACTTGTGAACATTGTGATAATTTCTTCTTCCTCTTCCTCCTCTTTCTCTCCCTCCTCCTCCTACTGACCCCCTCCTCTGGCACTGGGAACTGAACCCAGAAGTACTTTACCTCTTAACTAAATCCCCAGTCCTTTTTTAAAAAATTTTGAGATAGAATCTCACTAATTTGCTCAGAGTCTCACTAAATTTCTTTTACATATATATATATTTTTTAGTTGTTGATGGATCTTTACTTTATTCATTTGTTATTTATATGTGGTGCTGAGGATCGAACTCAGTGCCTCATGCATGCCAGGCAAGCGCTTTACCACTGAGCTACAGCCCCAGCCCTGTCTCACTAAATTTCTGAGCTTGTCCTTGAATTTGCAATCCTTCTGCCTCAGCCTCCCAAGATGCTAGGACTATAGGAATGTGCCGCTGTACCTGGTTCACTCTGATAATAGTTTTTAGCCCATAAACTACTTCGAAATATATTTCTGAATTAGAAAACTTATAAAACTTTTAAACTCATAAAACATAAATTTTTGGTTATTGACTTCTTTTTTAGGCAAATAGTATTTAGAATTTTCTGTAAAATTGAAATGCTCTATTATCTGAATGCTGTTAACTTGACTGAGGAACTGATTTTAAAATTTTATTTATTTTTAATTTGAATACCTATATTTCAAGTGTCCACTGGAAAAACTTGACTAGTGACTTCTGCATTGGCTGCAGTCCTATATATTTTTATGTTAATATTCTTAGAAATATGACAAAATAGTGTATTTTGGAAAAATTTCATGGGAATTTAAAATATGAATATTTTGTGTTAGTATAAAGTGCATAGCTATGTTCATATGCATATTTTATTTGTCTATTTTTTGCTTTTTTAAAAGAATGATATATCTTTTGTATGATAAGCAGTGATAGTGAAGTTTTAAATACTCATTAATGAGTTTTTGCCTTTTCAGTTCTTTTTAATTCTATGTCAAGCTTGTGTAGTTTAGGTATGTACACATCATTTTTAAAAGTTAATTATTTGGATAATGAGTATTTCATTTTAAATTTTGCTTCTTCATTTCTAATGTTTTTCCCCTTATATTATGGTAGTACATTAACTCTTAACAGATTTCCTTTGGTTTGTGCTGCATATAATCTTCCTTCACATTTATACTTTCATCTTTCTTTATGCTTCTATTAAAAGAGTATCTCACTAAAATAACAAACACTTAATTTTTTCATTTAAGAACTTTTATTCATGGAAAACATTCTAGTTGCTTGGGGTACATGCCATACAATGATACTGACTTTAGGAAGACAAACATTTATTTTTAAATATATACACATTGTACTTAAATTTTTATATTTATATTTAACATAATTATCACATTATTAAATATATTACATATGGATTTCAATTGTATGTATAGATACATTAACATAATTATTAATCTTAATTTAAATTTAACTTAGATTGCATGCTAACATTTTTGTACTCTACTTTTTCTTTGCTTTTTAGAATAAGATTTTTATTGTTCAATTTCCACTATACAAACATGTTAATTCAATTTTTTTTTTTTTTTGTACCAGGGATTGAACCCAGAGGCACTTAACCACTGAGCCACAACCCCAGGCCTTTTTTTAAAATAAAATTTATTTTTTAGTTGCAAATGGACACAATAACTTACTTACTTACTTACTTACTTATTTATTTTATGTGGTACTGAGGATCAAACCCAGTGCCTCACATGTGCTAGGCAAGCTCTCTACCACTGAGCCACAACCCCAGCCCAACCCCAGCCCTTTTTAAATTTTTTTTTTTTTGAGTCAGGGTTTTTTTAAGTTCCTTAGGGCCTTGCTAAGTTGCTGAGGCTGGCTTTGAACTCCTGATCCTCCTGCCTCAGTCTCCTGAGCTGCTGAGACTACAAGCAACACAGCCTCCAGAAATTTAATAGTTCAAATATTTTTATTAGCACTGTACATTTTATAGCATATGTTTGCTCATTAAGTCTGATAAATTAGTAGTTTTACCTTTTCTCCATCAAAACTACCTTTTTTTCTTTTACTACCCATGTTGTATTTTCTTCCTGAAATCTAATGCTGACATATATTTTTAAATTTGAAATTTGTCATTAATATTTTATCCATTTAATATCAATTTTGATATATTAATATAATTTTATTCCTTTACCTCCCCATTTTATATACCCAAGTTTTTATCAGTGATCAGTGCTTCATGTTTAGAAGATCCTTAAATATTTCTGTAGTTAGATTCAGTTTGGCATTAATTCTCATCATTTAAAAAAATTCATGAAAATGAATTTACTTTTCAATGATATTAAAAGAATATTTTTACTTGTTAGCAACTTCATCTTTACCCATCTTTCTTAAGACACTAGGTATTACTATTATTAGAAATAGACACACTAGCATATATTTAGGTTTTCTCTCATATACATATGAGCAAGGAAATATATATACACATTTTAGTGTATATAATTCATCAAAAAGTAAATTAATTACTCCTATAATATTGAGTAAATTTCTCAGTTTTTGTTTTTATTTGAACATAAATTTTATTGAAGTTATGCCAGAGAGTAAAAAAACTCTTATTACATGCAACAAAGGACATAATATATAACATTGAAAACATCAAATGAATGTCTGTAGGAATAGCAGAATTTCATAACTCACATTAAAAAATAGAACATCATTAGGCAGAATATGTAGATTAGAGAAAGGGTGCACTCCCCAGCAGATCCTTAGCCCAAGATTTAAAAAACAGAAAGAATGGTTGGTCTTCACTGAAGTGGGTGACTAAGGGAATTCACTGAAATTCAATATTGGACAACAAAATAATTATAGAGACACACAATTGCAGAAACTTTGAACATAATGTAAGAAATAATATAGGACAGATATGCCAGCTTGACTGGCATTAGCACCACCAGCCCACTGCAGAGGGCACTGGGAGACCAGGCAAAGGGAGAGAAAAGTACGGCAAATGAAATTGGCTTGGGGGAACTTGGTGAACACAGTTGAGGAGGCTTTATTAGCCCAGAGACAGTGGGAGAAGTAGTTGACCATGGACCTTTATTTTATTTATTCTAAGAATCAAACCCAGTGTCTCACACATGCCAGGTAAGCATTCTACCATTGAGCTACAACCCCAGCCCAGGAAGTAGTTGAGTGAAAAGAATTTAAAATCAATTGACTTAGGGGCAGAGAGTACAACCAGAACCAGTGCTGCAGTGGTGGAAATCATTTTTGAGTGGCTATGTAGCAGTAAGAAGAGGCTGGAGATTGAAAGAATATTAAGGAAGTTGCCTGCCCGACCCAGCAATTGCCTACTGTGGGTTTCAGAGTATATCTGGACCAGTGAAATTGAAACAGGTGCAGAGGGCATTGTGCCTAGAGTGATCTGGGCTCAGGACACTGAGGAGAGAGAGCTCCCTTTGTTACTGTTGTCCCACCCAAGCCTCTGGGAAAACACTAGCGACACACCAGACAGGTGCATCTGTACTTCAGTTGTGATTCTGGGTAATTCACAATCATGGAGATGGAATATGTGAAGCTTGTCAATACTGAGACTCCTAACCCTAGTAATGAAAATTTGGGGAGGCCCTTGAGGCCCAGACATCCATAAGAGATGAACATTTCTCCAGCAACAGGAGGATGTGGACCAAATCTCAAATACCCACTGACAGAGTTCCAAGGGACAGTTGAGGCCAAACTTCAGCTATGGAAACTTCCAGTTTAGAACTCTGCACTAGACCCTCTATGAGAATACACTAGTTATCAATACTCCCCAGTCTATCCCATTTCTATACTGGGAAACTTACAATTGAGAGATATTATAATCAGCTTTGGCTCCTGGCCAAAATAGCTGGCAATTTGGGGAGAAACACAGAGATAAGGTCTTAACAACACCCAGCTCTTGATCCAAGAGTTAGAGAGCACCCTGAAATGGCTGAATGCAAAGAATGGCACATCAGCATAAGAAGTGAACATTCATTCTTGCCAACAGTTTTGATCACCTCAGTGGAAACAAGCCCTTTTATTCTCAATAAGAATTGTTTTCTAGCCAGGTGCGGTGGCGCATGCCTGTAATCCCAGCACTTTGGGAGGCTGAGACAGGAGAATCATGAGTTCAAAGCCAGCCTCAGCAATGGTGAGGTGCTAGGCAACTCAGTGAGACCCTGTCTCTAAATAAAACACAAAAACAGGGCTGAGGATGTGGCTCAGTGGTAGAGTACCCCCGAGTTCAATACCCAGTACCAAAAAAAAATTGTTTTCTTATTTCTGCCTTTCCTCTTCTCTACATTTAATTTTATTTTTTATTATTTGTCTTTATTTTTTGTTCTATTTTTTTTTCAAATGGAGTCTAAAAAAAGCAGGAGTAGATATTCTCACATCTGACAAAGTGACAAAGGAAATTTCAAGCAAAAGTTAATCAGAAGAGACAAAGGTCACTACATACTGGTAAAGAAACCAATCCAACAAGAAGATATAATAATAGTAATTATTTATGCTCCAAATATCAATGCACTTACATAAAAAAAGAAAATTTATTAACATTAAATCCCAGATATGCCTTGATACAATAATACTGGGTGATTTCAACACCAATAGACAGGTAATTCAAACATAAAATTGATAAAATATTTCTGACTAAAATAATACTTTAATTCAAATGGAGCTAACCCATATGCAGAATATTTCACCCTGAAATAGCTAAATTTATTTTACTCTCTGCAGGTCATGGAAACTATTCAAAAATAGACCATACTTTAGGTCACAAAGTATTAGTAAACACTAAAACATAGGATAATCCCATACATTTTATTACATTATATGGAATGAAATTAGAAAAACAACAAGAAAAATTATAGTAACTACATAGACACATGGAGATTGAACAATCTGTTTTTAAATGAAGAATATATCAAAGAAGAAATGAGAGAAGAAATAAAAAAATTCTGAGAACAGAGACATAACATATCAAAATCTCTAAGAGGAAAGTTTATAGCATTGAGTGCCTACATTAAAAAATAAATTCCAGGGGCAGGGGATATAGCTCAGTTGGTAGAGTTCTTGCCTCACATCCCTGGGTTTAATTCCCAACACCACACACACACAAAAGATTCCAAATATAAGATAATGCTATACATCAAGGCCTTAGGAAAGAAAGAACATTCTAATGGCAACATAGGTAGAAGACTGGAAATAATTAAGATCAGAGCTTAAATTAATTGAGAATAAAATAATAATATACAGGAGCAATGCAATGAAGTGTTGCTTTTTTGAAAGAAAAAGATTGATAACCCCCTAGCCAAACTAACCAAAAGATAGAAGACACAATTTAACAAAATTAGAGATGAAAAAGGAGATATCACTGAAGACAGTTTTGAAATTTAGAAGATTAGTAGAAACTATTTTGAAAAGTTACACTCCAATAAATTGCAAAATTTGAATGCTGTTGACAAATTTCTAGGCACATATGACCTACTCAAATTGAATAATGAGGATATAGTAAACCTAAACAAACCAATATCTTACAATGAAACTGAAACCGAAACTAACAGCCTTCTGTTAGGTCAGAGGCAGACACAGAAAACCAGACCCACCTGCTGTGCTGTGTGGCGCTGCACCAGCACGGCACCAGAAAGTTCTCTTGGGAGGCAATTTTGGACTGTTTCCACCACCGTGCCATGCCGCATGGGCACTGCGCCAGAAAATTCCTTGGGAGACAATTCTAGAACCTCTCTCTCCCCTCATCACTGCCCGGAGCCAGTCGCCCACTGTCACGCGTGACAAACGTAGCACACATGCGACGAACGCAGCAGCATGCATGCGCCGAACGCAGCACGCATGCGTCAAGCACACCAAAATGGCAGCCCCCAGTGATCTGTACGGAGGAAATCTGACCTCACCAGCTGCACCAAACCAATCTCAGAGGACACTGGACTCTAAGTCAACACCTCTTCCTGGCCTCAAGCCTGCCATTTCCAGATGGGGAGAGGCCTTATAACCCTGTGTAACACGAGGGACGGGGCCTTTTTCCCGACCTGTTCGAGCCTGGTGACTGGGCGGGGAACTGGTCCGGGAGTGTATTTCTCAGAATAAAAGCCTGTTTTGGTCCTGTTTCACTTCCATCTAGTCGTTCATCTTACACCTTCCAACAAAGAAAAGCCAAGGACTTGAATGAATTCCCACCTGAATTCTGCCCAATCTTTAAAGAAGACTGAACTCTTCCTCAAATGTTTCCATGAAATTGAAAGAGTCTAACACATTCTATGAAATCAGTTTAACCCTGATACTAATACCATACAAAGACACATCAAGAAAAGAACTACAGACCAATATCCCTGATGATCAAAAATGCAAAAATCCTTAATAAAATATCAGCAAGCCATATTCAAAAACTCATCAAGAAGATAGTACACCATGATCAGTGGGTTTCATCTCAAGGATGCAAGATCAGTTCAACATATGCAAATCAGTAAACATAATTCATCACATAAATAAGAGTTTCACATGATCATTTCAATAGATGCAGAAAAAATATTTGACAAAATTCAACACCCATTCTTGTTAAAAATGCTAGAGAAACTAGAGATATAAGGAACTTACCTCAACATTGTAAACATGATATATGACAACTCAAAGCCAACATCATACTAAATAAAAAAAATACTGAAAGCATTTCCTCTAAAATCAGAAAAAAGACAAGAATGTCCACTCTCACCATCCTATTCAATATAGTTCTTAAAACTCAAGCCAGAGCAATCAGGCAAGAAAAGGAAATTTAAGGGATACAAATAGGAAAAAATCATCACAAATAAAAATAGTAAATGTTGGTGAGGGTGTGGAGGAAAAGGTACACTCATATGTTGTTAAAAGCACTGCAAATTAGTATAATCACTCTGGAAAGCAATAAGGTGATTCCTCAAAAGACTTGGAATGGAAGCACCATATGACCCAGATATCCCAGTCCTTTGTATTTATCCAAAAGAACTAAAATCAGCATACTATAGTGATACAGCTACAGCAATGTTTATAGCAGTGCAATTTCCAATAGCCAAGTTATGAAAAGAAACTAGGTGTCCATCAATAGATGAATAGATTAGGAAAATGTGATCTATATACCCAATGGAGTTTTACTTGGCCATAAAGAAGAATGAAATTGTGGCATTTGCTGGTTAATGGATGGAAATGAGAACATTACGATAAGTGAAATAAGACAGACTCAGAAAATCAAGGGTAAGATGTTGTCTCTCATATGTAATATCTAGAGCAAAGTAAGGGGAAAAACAGGGATGAAATATAAAGACAGAGGAAAGATCTGTGGAGTAGGAGGAAAATGAGGGGAAGGGAGGAATGATAGGAAAGGGGAGAAAATGCAAATTTTACAAAATTACACTGTGCATGTGTAAATATACCACTGAAAATTTCACCTTTATGTATATCTATAAAGCATCAATTAAAAATATATAAATAAGTGAAAGTTAGACCAGTAAAGTAGGAGGGTAATTAGGAGGAGGGAGGAGAGGAATGAAAGAGGAGGCAGCAGAAACCTAAATGGAGTAAATTAAATTACATACGTGTATGATTTTATAAAAACTAACCCAATTATTTGTACAAACATAGTGCACTGAAAAAGCAAAATAAAATAAAATTAAATAAAAATAGAATATCAATGAATGTTACTTTAACAAATCATTTCATTGTTTTAATTCTATAATGTGATTAAGAAAAAATAATTTATGAAAAAATTAATATCTAAATAGAAATAATTTTAATTCTAATAAGAATATAGGGTATACACATATAAATATAAAATTAATGATTTAATTTATGAAAATATAATCAAGGAAAATTGGTAAAAGTATTATACAGTAATGCATCACTTAATGACAGTTATGCATTATGAGAAACATTAGGCAGTTTTGTAATTTTGTGAACATCATTGATAAGTAAGGCAGTTATGATGTCCCTAGGTGATATGATCTTGTGATATCACTGTTGTATATTTGATTCATTACAAAGAAATTTTACCAAAATGTCTTCATGTGGCATATAACTACATAGATAGCCAACATTAGGCATTGTTATAGAGGACTTAAAGAGAGTCAAGATTCCAAGCACTTAACAATGGATTTAAGTTTCATTTTTGCAGATTTTAGAGGGCTAAAATTTTGGGTTTGGCTGGGCTCAATCTCCTAGAGGTGGCATGGAGGTGAATATCCTTTGTTATGATAGATAACATTCTTTTTGGATAAAAGATGAGGAATGTTGAGCAGAATTTAATTTTAAACAACATATGCTTATTTAAAGTTTTGTTTTCATTATGTTCACATGTCATTTAAAGCATTTTTTAAAAACCCTTCTTCATTTATTAGAATAAAGTGAAATGTTTAAAATTATTTTCTTCCTTCTCCAACATAATTTGACTTGGGCTTTTGTCCTTTACAACAAATATCCCTATTAACATGCAGACAATTATTTATGATTGGAGGATGAATCCATAAATAATATAATAAAAAGTAATTTAACATTTTGGTCTCTAACATGGTGATACTTCAATATTATTTAATATTTTATCTCCTCAAGAGGCATATATTTTTATTTTACTTATTTATTTTTATGTGGTGCTGAGGATTGAACCCAGTGCCTCATGCATGCGAGGCAACTGCTCTACCACTGAGCCACAATCCCAGCCCAAGAGGCATATATTTTTAGCAGGAAAATGGGGGTAATGTAAAAATAGTCCAATTAAAAATAGAATATTTTAGAACTAAGGCAGAGCAAAAAAGAAGTTAAGTGTCAGAATTAAAATTTGGAAACTAATGCAAGATACAATAAAGTTGCAATAAAGTGGTTATTCCTTAGAGTAATTAGTGACAAAGATTATACATGCTAGATGTGATGCAACAGAGGTTCCTATACCAAACAAATCAATGTAGAACACAATCATCTTTATTTGAATAATTCAGGGCAAAAAAAAAAAACCCTAAAATTTAAAAAGTATATTATAGAATTTCTTAAAGTATTCAAATTGTTGCCTGTAATTATTCAAGTCCACATGCAAAACATATTTGGGCTATCAACATAGGTGCTTTTTTTTTTTTGGCACTGGGGATTGAACCCAGAGGCACTTAACCACTGAGCAACATTACCAGCCCCTTTTTGTATTTTATTTAGAGACAGGGTCTCACTGAATTGCTCAGGGCTTTGCTAAGTTGCTGAGGCTGGCTTTGAACTCGAGATCCTCCTGCTACAGCCTCAGGAGCTGCTGGGATACAGGTGTGGGTCAACACGCCTAGTGATATCAATATAGTTTAAAATGAAAGTAGCAGCCATCATGACAATGAAAAACTAGTTTTGTCTTTTGTAATTAGTACAGGTTAAAATATACTTATATATGTATATATGTATGTATGTATGTGTGCTTATATATATTATTAGGTATACTCACATATATACAAACATACATTTATGAATATATTGCTTTTACATGATCTAATTGATGTGAACCAGAAATAATTACATAAAAATTCTGTTAAATCTCTGTTTAAAAGTACTTAATATTTATTGAGAGTTTATTGTTTTTTCCTTTGCCCAGATGATATTTCTTTCTTTTTTTAAAAATTTATTTATTTGTTCTATTTAGGCTTACATGATAACAGAGTGCAATTTGATTCATTGTACACAGATGGAGGATAGCATTTCATTTCTCTGATTGTAAGTGATATAGAATCACAACATAAATGCAGTCATACATAAAGCTAGGGCTATGATGACCATCATATTCCACCAGCCAAGTATTTCTATAAAACAAATATTTTTCAGAAGTTTTGTTTTGTTTTTAATATTTTGTTATGTTATATATAAATTTAGTGTCTCATTTTCCAACATTTAAAATATTTATGTCTTTAAGAAGTTCTTAATGATTTCTCAGAACTCTTCAGTCATTCAAAATAAAAGGTCATTTGATAGTACTTTGTTCCCTTTTAAGAAATAAATGGTAGTTGTGTTAGCTTTTCATAAAATACCTGTTATAAACACCTTAAGGGGGAAAGATTTACTTTATCTCACAGTTTCAGTCCATGATTGGCTGCCTCCATTGCTTTGGGCCTGAGTGTGGCAGACATCATGGTGGAAGGGCATGACAGAAGAAAGCTGCTCATTTCATGGCAGCCATGATACAGAGAGAAAGAAGAAGAGTTTGGGATAAGAAAGAGTCCCCAAGAGAGTGCCTCCAAGGATCCACTTCATCCATAAGGCACCATCTTCTGCAGTTTCTACCATTTCCCAACAGTCCATTCACATTATGAATCTATCAAATGGATTAATGCATTCATGAGTTCAAATCTTCATGATCCAATCCTTTCCCAAATGGCCCACCTCTGAACATAGTGCATTTTAGACCAAGTCCTCAACCCATGAGCCTTTGGAGGACAACTTTACTCACTAAATATAACTATTTGAGTACAGTAAATTACTTTGTTTCTTCTAAAATTGCTATTTTTCCACATTTGGAACAGTCTTTTATTATTATTGGATTTCAAAATTGTCATAAAAATCAATGCATCATTTTTTCCAACATACCATTTAAAACTTTAATACTGATACTCTAATCTTAAAAATTTTCTATGAAATATTACTCTAAACTAATACAAATAATTTTATGTGTGCCCTTCTTTATTCTTTATTGCTTTTTATTTTTTCAGTTGAAGATATATCAAATGTAGACTATCTACTAAAATTATTTATTTTACAATGAGACATCATTTAATATTCTAAAGATTATAGAACCAGACTTGCCATTTCTTCCATGTTCAACACTTTTGGGTAAAAATTAAATGAGCTATTTCCTTCTTGTCCTTATGCCTGATATACTGCTAATCAAGTTTGTTATCACTATTAATCATATAACCTCATGAATTTTATTTGTATATGTTTATAAAATATGTTAATCTCTGTTTCTAGTTCTCAATATCTTCAGAAAATAGATTTGTGCATATCTGAATTCTTACACAAATGCACTTTCTTGTGAATCCTTTAGAAATAAAAATATGTTTATAAATACCAGGCACTATGGTTTACCTAAATATGCTGTAGTGCTACTCATGCCATCTATAAATAATATATTTCTACTTTTTGCCTATAGCATGGCAGAAAATTTTTGCCAGTTAATCTTCTGACAGAGAATTAGTATCCATAATATATAAAGAACTCAAAAACTCAATATCAAAAATAAAACAAATAACCCATTCAATGAATGAGTAAATGAACTGAATAGACATCTCTCAAAAGAATTACAGGTAGCAAGCTGTCATTTGAAAAAATAGTCAACATCTCTAACCATCTGGGAAATACAAATCAAAACTATGCTGAGGTGATGGGGCTGTAGCTCCATGGCAGAGTGCTTGCATAGCACATGTGAGACAATGGGTTCAATACCTAGCACCACATAAAAATAAACAAATAAAATAAAGGCATGATGTCCATCTACAACTACAAAAAATTTTTAAAAAGCTATGCTGAGATTCCAGCTCACTCTAGTAAGAATGACAATCATCAATAATACAAATAATAATAAATATAGATGAATATGCAGGAAAAGGAAAACTTTTACATTGTTGATAGAGATGCAAAGTCATAAAGCCTCTGGGGAAATCAGTATGAAAGTTTCTCAAAAAGTTAAAAATAGAACTACCATGTAATCCAGTTATAACACCTCTTTCCATTCATTTGAAAGAACTAAAGCCATAATAATTTAGAGATACATGTATGTCTATATTTATCATGGCACAATACACAATAACCAAGTTATAAAATCAGTCTAGGTTTTAACTAACTGATGAATGAAGAAAAAAAAGTGACATCTATATAATGAAACCATAATGGAGACATAAAATTTTGTCATTTTCAGAAAAATGGATGGAGTTGGAAATTATTATGTTAAAAAAAAAGCTAAACTCAGAAAGTCAAGTATCATGTTTTCTCTGACATCTGAAAACTAGGGAAAATAAAAAAGGATATCATGAATATAGAAGCAAAAACATTAGTGTAGAGGAAGGAGAACAAAGAGAAGGAGGTGTGATAGAGTAAAGGGAGGTATTGGAAAGTGAAATTGATCCAATTATGTTATATGCAAGTATTAATGTACCACAATAAAACCTACCTTTTTGTATAATTAATATGCACCAGTAAATATATATATTCCTATTTTCTTAAAAAGCAATATTATTATCTACTTAGAATTGCCTTAAAATCTTTATTCTTATTAACTTTAAAAAATATGTATCTAGATATATATTATACATTTCTTAAGCTTTTGCTATTTATTAAAATGATTCATAGATAAATTACAAACCACAATTTATCAAGAATTATTATTTCAAAATCTTGAATAAGATGAATAAGTCCATCCATCCATATTTTCGAATAAATTGATTTATTTTGGCTTGAAAAGTTTTAAAAATGAGGACTCAACAATTCTATGTGACATGCTATATAGTAATATGTCTTTACCCATGAGGGATATGTTACAAGACCCACAGTGGATGCATGAAATTGCAGATAGTATTGAACTCTATGTATACTATGTTTTATATATAAATTCAATTTCTAAATTAGGCACATTAAAATGTTTACAAAAACAATAACAAAATAGAATAATAAAATATGTTGTAATAAAAGTAATGTGATATAATGTTTCTCTCTCTCTCCCTCTCTCTCTCTTTCTCCTTCCTTAAGACAGGTTGTATGTACAATGTAAATATTCTGGGTAAAGGGAGGATTCATATTCTGGGCAGGACAGAACAATATGCCATGAAATTTCACTGTATTATTCAGAACTACAATTTAAAACTTATAAAATTGTTTATTTCTGTAATTTTTCATTAACTGTAATTATGTGAATAAGTTTTGTATTATAACAAAGCACTTGAGATAAATAAGAAAACAGTAAACATTTTAATTTTGGCTCAATTTTGGAAGTTTCTGCCCTTAGACACTTGACCCCATTGCTTTTGGGCCTGTAATAAAGCAGAACATTATGGAGTGAGTACATATCAAGGAAGCTGCTCACTTAATGATGGCTGGAAAGTAAAGACAGAGGAAGAGACCAAGGTTCCACAATCCCCTTTGAGGGATCAAACTCTCTGACCTACTACTTCCCACTCAGTCCCACCTCTTAAAATTTTTGGCACCTTGCAACAGCACCAGAGGATGAGAACCAAAACTTTAACACATGCCTTTTAGGAATATTTTAGATCCATATTGTAGTAGTGATTGACTGAGGATAACTGAAATCACAGATAGTGAAATTGTAGGTAATGGGAACCACTGTATAAGTTAAAGTTCAGTTGCAAGACATAAATCAGGTAAAGTTTAATGTTAAGTCTTAACTATTTGCAGAGGAGAGCCTACTAAGAGAAGATCAAAGAAAATTACAAAGAATACCTTAGCAGTAAAGGAGAGTACTTAAAGGAGGAATAACTTAGAAGGCAGGTCTACTAGTTGAAGAAGGGTTTATTCCCTCACTGAAGACAGTGTCATCATTGGGGTGAAACTTATGATGATAGATTTAAACTGGCATCTGGCCTGCCAGAAGGCTCCATGACATAGTGCCAGCAGTTAGAGGATGGAGAATGGGGAACTATAACAATAAATTGGCAATTTATTGGCAATAAATATTTGCTGGAAGGTGAACACTATAGAATGTCCTGTAGGCATGAAGTTGGCATCCTCACCATAGAAGCAAAAGGAGAAAAGATCACAGGAAACCAGGAAGAATGGCCTTTTCTGCAGTCTTCAATGTCTTTTAGGAAACAAACTTATCATGTAAGCTGGAAAGGGAGAAAAGTGACCAGGATCTAGTTGTATTATCTCAGAGTGGGCCAATGCAGGATAGATTTGAAACTGAGAGTACAATAAGTCATTAATTAGTACACAAAGTTACTTTAGAACAACTACAAATTACTATAAAACAGCCTTGGGATCTGTCCCACTTCCTCAAAGAATGGAACCACAAATATTATCTTCTGAATGTGTTTTAGTATGATATTATCAACAATTAATTCCAATTTCTGGTGGAGATTGACATTTTCATTAAGTAATAATCAATGTCATCAGATATATTTTATGCATCTGGTTTTTCCTTGCAGATTTCAGAAGTTTTGGGAGATGCTCTTTTTTTAAAAATTAAATTCTCTCTTTCTGTCACTCTCTATTATCATGCTTAGAAAAATACTGTGATGGAAAAGATAAAATGTTAAATAAAGAAGAATTAAAGAAAAAGAATTAAAATTTTTAAAGTATTTATGAGTCAAGCATCTAGTTATTGGCAAATTAGGAATACATTTTAGTGATTTGACAATGAGTTGAAGCTATTTCCACTATAATTCATTTGAAATAGGGAAAGAGCTTATTCTTGATTATTGCAAAAGAAACTAATATTTCACACATATTCATCTCCTTGAATATAGAGATATCCTCTATCTTCTCTATATTTATTCTCTATATTCAAATAGAGAAAATAAATGAATATTCAAAGTTAATTTCATAAAATATATTTCTACATATTATAACTGAATCCAGTAGTAAAAATTGTATAACACACAACTCAAGATTGCATTGACATTAAAAAATAAGCATTTATTTCTCTTTCAACCATTTGTTTGTGATTGAGTTTCAGCTGTTCTATGCTGAGCTTCAGTGGGCTTGGCTCCAGACTACAGATTTAGCTCAGATCTTTTTTATATATCTTTTCCGCAGAACATAATACATGATCTTTTTAATAGTAGAGATTAGCAGCTCTCAGAAAAGCAAGTATAATTATATTTCTTTTTCTTTTCTTTCTTTCTTTTTTTTTTTTGGTACCAGGGATTGAACTCAGGGGGACTTGATCATTGTGCCACATCCCCAGCCCTATTTTGTATTTCATTTAGAGACAGGGTCTCACTGAGTTGTTTAGTGCCTCATCATTGCTGAGGCTGGTTTTGAACTCGTGATTCTCCTGTCTCAGCCTTCCAAAGTGCTGGGATTACAGGCATGAACCACCACACTCAGCTGAATTATATTTCTTTATTTAATGTACTGTATATTTTGAAAAGCTAGAAGAAAGTATTTTAAATTCTTTCATCATAAAGAAATAGCAAGTGTTTGGGGTGATAGATATGTTTAACCTCATGAAAACTCTGATACAACATATCAAAATCTCTGGGACACTATGACGGCAGTGCTAAGAGGAAAGAAAGTTCATTGCATTAAGCTCATTCATTAAAAGAAGAAAAAGTCAACACACTGGGCGCGGTGGCTCAAGCCTGTAATCCCAGCACTTAGGGAGGCTGAGACAGGAAAATCGCTAGTTCAAAGCCAGCCTCAGCAATGGCAAGGTGCTAAGCAACTCAGTGAGACCCTGTCTCTACATAAAACACAAAATAGGGCTGGGGATGTGGCTCAGTGGTCGAGTACCCCTGAGTTCAATCCCCAGTACCAAAAAAAGAGAAAAAGTCAACAAATAAATGACTTGACTCTACATCTCAAAGCCATAAAAAAAAAAAAGGAACAAATCAACACCAAATGAAGTAGAAGACAGGAAATAATTAAAATCAGGGCCGAAATCAATGAAATTGAAATAAAAGAGACAATTCAAAAAATTGACAAAATAAAAAGCTGGTTCTTTGAAAAAAAATAAATAAAATCGACAAACCCTTAGCCGCCCTAGCAAAAAGGAGAGAGAAAACCCAAATTACTAAAATTTGTGATGAAAAAGGAAATATCACGACAGACACTACTGAAATACAGAGGATAATTAGAAACTATTTTGAAAATTTATACTCCAGTAAAATAGAAAACCCTGAAGACACTGACAAATTTCTAGAGGCATATGACTTACCCAAACTGAACCAAGAGGACATACACAACTTAAACAGATCAATTTCAAGCAAGGAAATAGAAGACACCATCAAAAGCCTATAACCAAGAAAAGCCCAGGACCAGACAGATTCTCAGCCAAGTTCTATAAGACCTACAAAGAAGAATTAATACCAATACTCCTCAAACTATTTCATGAAATAGAAAAGAAGGAAACACTTCCAAACTCATTCTATGAAGTGAATATCACCCTAATACCAAAACCAGACAGAAACACATCAAAGAAAAAACTTCAGGACCAACATCCCTGATGAACATAGATGCAAAAATTCTCATTAAAATTTTGGCAAATCATATAAAAAAAATATTAAAAAATTGTGCACCATGATCAAGTGGGGTTTATTTCAGGGAAGCAAGGTTGGTTCAACATATGGAAATTAATTAATGTAATCTATCACATCAATAGACTTAAAGACAAGAATCATATGATTTCATCAATCAATGCAGAGAAAGCATTTGATAAAATACAGCACCCTATTATGTTCAAAACACTAGAAAAACTAGAGATAGTAGGAATATACCTCAACTTTGTAAAAGCTATCTATGCTAAACCCAAGGCCAACATCATCCTAAATGGAGAAAAATTGGAAGCATTCCCTCTGAAAATGGGAACAAGACAGGGATGCCCTCTTTCACCATTTCTATTCAACATAGTCCTGGAAACACTAGCCAGAACAATTAGATGAAAGAAAATAAAGGAATACGAATAGGAAAAGAAGAACCCAAATTATCATTATTTGCCGATGACATGATTCTACACTTAGAGGATCCAAAAAATTCTACCAGAAAACTTTTAGAATTAATAAATGAATTCAGCAAAGTAGCAGGATATAAAATCAACACCCATAA
Organism: Geosciurus inauris; assembly: GCA_004024805.1. Classification (NCBI taxonomy): domain Eukaryota; kingdom Metazoa; phylum Chordata; class Mammalia; order Rodentia; family Sciuridae; genus Geosciurus; species Geosciurus inauris. Next base: position 4,361 of record PVHX01006506.1, on the reverse strand, counting down.
ATCAATTGCATTTCTATACATCAGTGATAAACCCTCTGAAAGAGAAATTAGGAAAACTACTTCATTCACAATAGCCTCAAAAATAATACTTGGGAATCAATTTAACAAAAGAGGTGAAAGACCTATACAATGAAAACTATAGAGCACTAAAGAAAGAAATTGAAGATGACCTCAGAGGATGGAAAGATCTCTCATGCTCTTGTATTGGCAGAATCAATATTGTCAAAATGGCCATACTACCCAAAGCACTATACAGATTCAATGTGATTCCAATTAAAATCCCAATGTCATTTCTTTTAGAAATGGAAAAGGCAATCATAAAATTCACTTGGAAGAATAAGAGACCCAGAATAGCCAAAATAATCCTTAGCAAGGAGAGTGAAGCAGGACGCATTACAGTAGCAGACCTTAAACTATACTACAAAGCTATAGTAACAAAAATGACATGGTACCGGCACCAAAATAGACATGTAGACCAATGGTACAGAATAGAAGACCCAGAGACAAACCCTCATAAATACAATTATCTCATACTAGACAAAGGTGCCAAAAACCTGCAATGGAGAAAGATAGCCTCTTCAACAAATGGTGCTGGGAAAACTGGAAATCCATATGCAGCAAAATGAAACTAAACTTCTACCTCTCACCATGCACAAAATTCAACTCAAAGTAGATCAAGGACCTAGGAATTAAGACCAGAGACCCTGCACCTAATTGAGGAGAAAAAGCAGGCCTAATTCTTCATCATGTTGGCTCAGGACCTTACTTCCTTAACAAGACTCCTATGGCACAAATAGTAACATCAAGAATCAATAAATGGGATAGATTCAAACTAAAAAGCTTCTTCTCAGGAAAAGAAAAAATCAATGAAGTGAACAGAGAGCCTACATTCTGGGAACAAATCTTTGCCAATGCACATCTGATAGAGCACTAATCTAAGAACTCAAAAAACTTAACACCAAAAAAAACAAACAACTCAATCAATAAATGGGCTAAGGAGCTGAACAGACACTTCTCAGAAGAAGATATACAATCCATCAACAGACATATGAAAAAATGTTCAACATCTCTAGTAATTAGAGAAATGCAAATCAAAACTATGATTTCACCTCACACTAGTCAAAATGGCAATTATCAAGAATAAAAACAACAATAAGTGTTGGCGAAAATGTGGGTGAACAGGCACACTTACACATTGCTTGTGGGACTGCAAATTGGTACAACCAATCTGGAAAGCAGTATGGAGATTCCTTAGAAAACTTGGAATGGAACCACCATTTGATTCCGCCATCCCACTCCTCGGTCTATACCCAAAGGACTTAAAAACAGCATACTACAGTGATGCAGCCACTTCAATGTTTATAGCAGCTCAATTCACAATAGCTAAACTGTGGAACCAACCTAGATGCCCCTCAAAAGATGAATGTATAAAGAAACTGTGGTATATATACTCAATGGAATATTACTCAGCAATGAAAGAGAATAAAATTATGGCATTTTCAGGAAAATGGAATGAGTTGGAGAATATCATACTAAGCGAAATAAGGCAATCCCAAAAAACCAAAGGCCAAATGTTCTCTCTGATAAGTGGATGCTGATCCAAATGATGGAGGGGACACAGAAAGAATGGAGGAATTTTGGTCAAAGGGGAGGGGGGAGGGAGCATGGGGACAGTAAAAATAGGGAATGAGATGGACATCGTAGCCCCAGCTTCATGTATGACTGCATATATGATGTGATTCTACATCACGTACAACCAGAGAAATGAAAAGTTGTACTCCATCTGTGTAGAATAAATCAAAATGCATTCTACTATCATGTATACCTAAGTAGAATAAATAAATTTAAAAAAATAAAAAGTAAGAAGTGTGGCAATCAAAAAGATAGATATATTTATCCTCATTTAAACAAAGCATACAGATATCAAAATATCACATTTACCTTGTAAATATGTTCAATTTTTATGTTTTTATATATCAGAAAAAAATTTAATTGTATTTCTTAATGTGTGGGCTCATAACTCATATACTGTCACTTTTTCACCCACTTTATAATACCAAAATATGTCACCTGGCCACATCTATCATTAATTGACTACAAATTCTACTCTTCTGCTAGTGATCAGAGGAAGAAATGTAGATACACTGAAAAATAATTTAATCTACTGTAATAGCCATAGGAATATTTTAAAATTATATTTCTCATTATATATCATTTTTTAGTATGTCTTATATACTTAATTATATATAGTTTGCTCATAAAAGGAAAATATTGGAATAGAAAAATACTTTTGCATTTTATTAATTTTCCACCCTATAATTTTGTTTCTTGTCACCAAAAAAATTTTGTGAGGTACTCTGTACAGTGTTTAAGAATATCAGACAGATGCCTTCACCAGGGTCCTTGATCAATATACAAATAAGGAGTAAGCAATGTAGTTTAAAGTTTAATACCAGGGCAGTGGAACTAGATCATGTGGGTGTAAATTCTAGTTGTACTTTATTGGTTGTATTACTTAGTTATATATCTATTCCGGCTCAGTGCCTACCCATGTAAAATATGGTAGAAATAGTGTCTTATTTATAGAGTTACTTGAGGATTATTGAAAAGCACTTGTAAAAGCATAAGAAAAGCATTTGTTAGCCCATAAGCCTCCACTACATTTGTTACTTTTACTGAGAAACTTTTTGCATTAGTTTCCCCTCCTCTGATAGGACTATAATTATATCTAATAGAGTTGTTCTGAATAATAAATAATAATAATGTTAGGGTATCGGCCAGCCAGACACGCACACCTCTGAGCAGCCAGGAAAATCCTTTATTCAGGGGAGTGGGCGCCCGGGCGAAGGAAAGAGGAAAAGAGAGAGAGGGGACGCGTGGGAGGGATTTTATAGAGCCCACTACAAACCGCGTGACGAGCCAGGGATTGGTCACTTTAAAATCCCTGGGACAGATAAGCAGTAGCAGTCTTCTTTTGATGTGCTAACCTGAGCAGTTAGTCTTTGTTTCCCAGGTGGAAGATTTGGGAGAGGAACCCCCTGGGGCAGGAACTGCCTTGGGCTTTTAGAGAGGGGATGTGAAAATTACAAAAGGGCTGTTTTTTACCTTACAAATAAGATCCTTAATATAAAGTCAACCATATTAAGTTCTTACTATATGTGATTTTTTTCATATCTTTCTTCCTCAAATATGAAAAAAAATTATTTCCAAGAGGTCTTTTTCCTTTTACCTGTCAAATCTTTATTATTTTAATAAACTATTTTTAGCCAAGCATTAAAAATATAACCTAATTTGACCAATTCAATCATATATTAAAGACATATGCATTTTAATGGATTTTCATAAATTCAATACCTGTCATATCTGGACAATAAGCAAGAGTAAAACTTTTTACTGGACATGCATTCTCCTTACTGAAATCTAGTTGGAATAATTACTATTTTTCTTCATTGGTCAAGAACCCCAATCTCCTCCTTTCATGGGTTATTTTGGATATATAGAAAAGCTATATTACTTGAAACTGAAATTTTGATAAGAACTTTGAAGTTTTGGCAAGCTTATTGTTAGCCATCTCTGATTTGGTACCAGCTGAAAATTTTACAAGGTTCTAGAAGATGACAAGACTGAAATACAAGAATACAAATAATAATAAATTATGGTGAGGATGTGGGGGAAAAGGTACACTCATACATTGTTGGTGAGTCTGCAAATTAGTATAATCATTCTGGGAAGCAGAATGGAGATTCCTCAAAAGACTAGGAATAGAACTACCATATCATTCATCTATCCCACTTCTCAGTCTTTATCCAAAAGACAAAAATCACCCTGTAGTGATATAGGTACATCATTGTATATGGAAGTGCAACTCATAATATGCAAGTTATAGAACCAGCCCAGGTACCTGTAAACAGATGAATGAACAAGAATATGTGGTTTATATACACAATGGAGTTTTATTCTGTCATAAAGATGAATGAAATTATAGCATTTTCTGGTAAATATATGGAACTGGAGAACATCATGCTAAATGAAATAAGCCAGACTCAGAAAGTCAAGTGTTGAGTGTTTTATCTCATATGCAAAAACTAGACCAAACTAAGGAAAACAAGAGAGTGTGGAATCCCATAAAAATAGAGGGAAGGTTAGTGGAGTAGAGAAAGGGGATTGAGGGAAGGGAGGAGGGACAGGAAAAGAGGAACAGTGGAATGAAAGTGACCACATTATCCTCTGTACATATATGATTATAATGCAGCGATTTTCACCTTTATGTGTATCTATAAAGCACTAATTTTTAAAAAATCCTATAAATAAATAGTGTGGGGGTCCTCCCAGCCAGGTATCAGTCTCCCCCCTCGGCCAGC
>PVHX01006505.1:50482-100192 GCA_004024805.1 Geosciurus inauris | reverse complement strand
CATCCACTCACCATCCATCCATCCATCCATCCATCCACCCACCATCCATCCATCCACCCACCATCCATCCACCATCCATCCATCCATCTACCATCCATCCACCCACCATCCATCCATCCACCCACCATCCATCCACCATTCATCCATCCATCTACCATCCATTCATCCACCATCCATCCATCTACCACTCTCCTCCCGTCCACCTGCCAGCCATCCTCCATATCCATCCATCATCTCACGTCCCCGCTGTCCATCTCTTGGTCAGCCTCACCATCATCAGTGTTACCTTGCTAGACCTGAGGCCTGGCCCTGGGGAAGACTGCAACCCAATTTCTGTCTTCTGGGAACTCACCATCTAGTTTAGTGGAAATGAGAAGACCGATTAGAGACAAGAGTGGAACCAAACGGTGCTCCATGGAGACTGCCCTCGTCAGCTGGACCGCCTTGGCAAATCATTAGATCTCGGCAGCCTCAGCTTTCCTTCGTGAAATGGGACTAAGTCCATTTTGTGTTACTCTTTAAAAACCCGAGACCTGGGTCATTCATAAAGAATAGCGGCTTATTTTGTCACAGTTCTGAAGAATGGAACGTCCCAACCAGGAGCTGGCCTTGTGAGGCTCTTCTGCCTGCATCCTAGGTGGCCACAGCAGGGGGCACACAGGCGCCTGCGAGGAGAGGCCAAGGATGTAGGCGTCCTGGCAGGTGCGTCATGAGTCCCACCCTCTCCACGGCTGCTGCAGCCCCAGGGGCCTGGCTGCTCTGGAGCTGACTCAGCCTGTGTCACTCATGAAAGTCATCACCATGCTCGTGATGACAGGGACCAGTAACCTAGTGGCCTTTCAACACAGTTACCTTGGCAACCCACAGGCTTGCAGCAGGGTGGGGGAGGGGTCAGGCCAGGTTGGGTGGGGTGGCACCTGTGGATGTGGGCACGTGCTGGGCCCTTGTCCCTGTGGCCCCTGTGGTGTGACCCTGCAGGGAACAGGGGTTGCGACGTCTGGCATGGCCGCTAGCTCGGTCTGTGGCCTGGGGAGGCTTCCTGGGGGAGACTCTCGGAAGGTCCCACCAGCTGGGGGAGAGGTTGCTTTGTCACTGGCCACTTGCGCTGGCCAGCCTGGCCTCACCGCCCAGGGGGACTCGCTCTTGCTTCACATCTGCGGGCAGCGCGGCCTCTGCCCGCCCCGCCCCGGCCCAGCCCAGGCCCCAGTTTGTGGGAAAACAGCGCCAAACAGAAAGGGCTACAGGCTCCTTGTCTCTGGTCCGTTGTTATTTTTTTCCCATTTAAATTGAAATCATACTTATTAAAGAAAATTAGAAAAAAACACATCAAACAAGAAGAAAAATCATTTTTTGTCCCACCATGTCTAATGTAACCACACTAAACATTCTGTTTCTCCTTCCCCTGAGCCAGGGTATCTGGGGTGGGGGGTAGCATAGTTATAAATCGTCCAGCTCAACTAGCTGGTGTTGTTTTTAGAAACTTTTCCATGAGGTCACACGTGTCCCCTGCCCCGGGCTCATCTTTGGGAACATTTGAGGGCTGTGTTTGCTCACTCAGGAAATCCTAAGTGAGCACCTACTATGGACGGTGGGAGGGGACACAGCCAGGGCTGGCGGAGTGAGCCCCGCGCCCGGCACCGTCCACTGAAGCACTTGGGTGGCGTCCTTCCTCCTCCCAGCCAGTCACGACAGTGACCACCACCGTGCCCACTTCCCAGGCAAGGAAACCGAGGCCTGAGCTTGCCCGGCCAAGAGGCAGAACCAGGAGTCGAGTCCCGGGGGTCAGCCTCGGCCTAGGCTGCTTAGGGTCACCCCCACACGGAGGCCTCTAATCCAGAGTGACCAGAGGTGGGACGGGAGCAAGTGAGAGCCCCCAAGATGCCCAGACCCACCGGAGGCATCAGGGAGGCTTCCTGGAGGAGAGGTGGCATCTCCGCAGGGAGCTGGAGGAGGAGGGGAGGCGGGAGGTGACGCTTGAGGCTTAGGGAACAGTGAATGAGGCCCCGAGACAGGAGTGGGCAGGGAGCGTGGCCCGGCTGGCACGGGGGCCCTGGTTGGAGAGGATGGCAGGGACACGGCTCTGTTAGCCCCAAGAAGCCCCTGGGAGCCACAGAGGGGCTCTGAGTGGCAGGTGGCATGACTGGGAAGGCTGTCCTCCTCCGTGGGCCTGGCAGTCCCCTGCTCGAGCCCCAGGGCCTGCCTGTCCCTCTGAGTGCCGGCGGGCACGCCTCTCCCGTCCACCCATCTGCCCTCTTCAACTGAGGAAAATCCTAGCGCAAGGAAACCTGGGCTGATCTAGCCCCTGTGTGGCCTTGGGCCCAGATCTCTGGGTAAAGACCCTTCAGTGAGGTGACCGTGCACAAGACGGGGCTGGCGCTGTCCCCAGGGCCATGGAGATAGGGCCAGCCGTGGTCTTTGTACCCTGCAGGCGCAGGCCCACTTTGGGAGGTGCCGGTGCCTCCAGGCTTGCTGGGACCTTGCTCTGACTTGCCCGTGGGGTCTTGTTTGGTTTGGGAGACACCCAGTAAATACGCCAGCCCGTGCCCAGCCCTGGGTGCTGTCCTTGAGGTCAAGAGCCCGCGGTGGGCAGTGGGCCTGGGCGGAGTGGCGTCCTCTCTCCTGCTGCTCCTTGAACTGCCTGGGACCTGCCGCGCCCACCACAGATTCACTTCCTCCTGTCACATGGCCACTTGTGTCCCCTGCTGGGGTGGGCAGAGGCTGGGGGCACATGTCCCACCTCCCCCGTCTGACCTGTTTCCTCCGGCCCCGCGCCAGGCCTGAACCTTATCAGCTCAAACACTTCAGAGTTCAGGCCAAGAAGCCAAAGTCAATTTTGAAAAGTCTTTAAAAGGCCCAAACAGAAGCCCCAGGGAGGGTGAGGGGATTAGGTGTGGAGCTGAGGCTGGAGCAGGGCCCGTGCTGGGCCCCTCGCGGCTCCCTGCAGCCCGGCAGGCAGGAGCAGAAGACGGGAGCCACCCTCACCGTCCGCCAGCAGGATTATGGCTAATAGATAACAGGGTATCCTGGTCCTTAAAAGAACATGATCTCTTAGCCGGGCGCGGTGGTGCAAGCCTGTCATCCCAGCACTTAGGGAGGCTGAGACAGGAGGATCGCGAGCTCAAAGCCAGCCTCAGCAATGGCGAGGTGCTAAGCACCTCAGTGAGACCCTGTCTCTACATAAAACACAAAATAGGGCTGGGGATGTGGCTCAGTGGTCGAGTGCCCCTGAGTTCAATCCCCAGTACCAAAAAGAAAAAAAAAAAAAAAAAAAGGCGACCTCTTAACAGGTGATAGAAGGCAGCCTCTGAGTCAGCCTGCGTGGTGAGAAAAGAGAGCAAAGGTGTCGAGCTCCGTGTGCCCTCAGGCCCTATTTGTGCAGACAGGAAAGATGGGGACTTACACCCAGCAGCCTGTGTATGCTCAGGAAACGTCTGGACTCCTTCACTGGGTACCTGGAAATACCAGCTGGGAGCAGGAGTGGAGGGAGGTGGTCCCTCATCACAATCTCTTCGGCCTTTTGAACCACTTTTGACGACGTTAGTCTGACCCTACAGAGACCGGGAGACCCACTAATAAGAACAGGGGCGACTTGGTTCCTGGCAAATGGTCAATAAAGCAAAAGGCCCGGGAGCAGAGCTTGCAGGGGGAGTGGATGGAACTGCAGGAGGTGAGCCCCAGGCCCCTGCGGGCCCTTTAGGGTGAGGCAGCTGGCAACGTTCACTCAGGTCTTTTCAAGTCCCCCGTGGCTCGTGGGCCCACAGCCTGGGCGCACCTCCAGGCGCACCACCTCCCGGAGGCTTGGACGACACTGTGAAGCAGAATCGATCACCGTGTAGACGGATTGACCCATCAGTTCACAAACCTGTGCTCTTTCAGCTGAGGGGAGGCCACAGTGAACCCAGCAGGTGAGGTCCCTGCTGGCCTCACGCCTGTGGGTCTGGAGGGAGCAGCCCAGACAGCGAGCACGACAACTCAGGGAGTGAGAGGCACCCAGAAGCAGGGGCCATCAGGGCTGAGATGGTTGGTGGCTGTGTGTGGCGAGGTCAGCCAGGGGCTCTCTGAGGAGGCACATTGAAACTAAGACGTGAATAAGAAAAAGGAACCAGCCACAAGAAAATCAAGGTGAGCGCAGTTCCAGTCTGTGGAAATCACCTGTGCAAAGGCCCTGGGGCTGCGTCAGCTTTGCTTTGCATCCAGTGCACTCGGCGGCATTCACATATGTCTGTGCGTGGCAGCAGGTGCATCTCCATCCAGCACAGCCTGAGCTCAGAGAACCCTGTGCTGGTTGGTTGTTTTTTCTTTTCATTTTTCAGTTGAACAGAAATGCACATTCTACATATAGAGCTAAGAATTCCTGCCGAATGGACACACCCATGTAACCAGCAGGCAGGTGTGCACAGTACTTTCCAGGACCCCGCTTCGTGCCCTTTCTCAGTTAATCCTGCAGGGTTAATTAACCGCGTCCTGAATTCTGACCCCACAGAGTACTGCCCAGGTTTTGTTTTTGTTTTTTTTTTGGTACTGAGGATTGAACTCAGGGGCACTCGACCACTGAGCCACATCCCCAGCCCTGTTTTGTGTTTTATGTAGAGACAGGGTCTCACTGAGTTGCTTAGCGCCTCGCCATTGCTGAGGCTGGCTTTGAACTCGCGATCCTCCTGTCTCAGCCTCCCAGAGTGCTGGGGTTACAGGCTTGAGCCACCGTGCCCGGCTCCCTTCTGTTTTCTTGCTGAGGACTTGGAAAAGAAAGCTCGTCTCAGGAAGGGCCAGCCTGCCCTCTTCCTCCTCGGCTCATGGGGCCATTGTCTCCCGGGGCCACTCTTGCTCGCTCTTAAGGTTCAGAGCAACCGGAGCAGCGCCTGAGGCATGCGGCGGCTTTCCCGAGCCCTGCCCAGGGCCCAGGCTTCCTGGATCTGCAGGACGGCCCTGTGAGGGTCACAGAGTTAGCCTCGCTTTAGAGAGGACTTGGGGGGCACATGCCCAAGGTCACACAGTAACAAGGGGCAGAGCTAAGATGTCTGTGGATCTGGTCGGAGACCTGCTCCACTCCAGACACAGTCCCCACCCTGGGACGGAAGTGAACAACACAGACATCTTTGAGTCTCTCGTGAAGCTAGTGCTCAGGGGAGCAGATGGACATCTCAGCAGCAAAAATGTCTGTCTGCTGGGTGGGGGACAAATCCGGCAGGGCCCAGGAGGGGAGGGCTGGGAATTTGGGCAGCACACAGCCTGGTCACACCCAAGGGAGTGGGGACTCCCTTGGGACACTATGGAGTTTCCTGGGAACAGAGTCCAGCACAGCTTCAGCAGGAGCAAAGGCCCTGAGGCAGGATGGGGCGAGGCATGTGGCGAGGATAGCATGGATGGAGCGGTGAGCGAGGCCAGTTTCTCCAAAATGCCAAGAGGAGCCCCGTGGGAGCCACAGCGAGTGTCCGGAGCACAGCCTCTTCTTCCTGGCTGCCTGACCACTGTGCTGGCTCAGCCACCATCGTCCTGCACCTGGGCCACTGCAGGATTGGTGGCGGCCACCGCTCTGGCTGCTCTCTGCTGGCCTCCGCGCTGCTCCTCAGATGCACAGGGGCTGCCCGGCGGGGGCTCTTGCCCAGCTCTTCCCTCTGGAGGGACGGCTCTTCCTACAGGTTCCGGAGGCCCGCGGCCTCCCCGCTCCAGGTCTGCTGTGCTTCAGGTGTGGTCTGGATGTCCCCAAGGTCACGTGGGGGAAGCTTGGTGCCAGTGTGGTGCAGTCGAGGTGCTGCACCTTTGAGAGGCTGGGCCTGGCGGAAGGTGGTGGGGCCGCTGGGGTCCCACCCTCGCCAGTGTCCTAATGCTGGCGCAGCCCAGTAGGTTGGGTCTCTGGGAACAAATTAGTTCCCACGAGAATGGGTCATACTAAAGAGCAAGCCGGGCCCCTCCTGTGTCCTGCTTCCTGTCTCACCCTCTGACTTCCTCTGCCATGGTGAGGCCAGCCCCTTACTACACCAGGCAGACGCCTGTGCCCTGCTCTTGAATCTCCAGAACTGTGAACCAAATAAACCTCTTTACTTTACAAGTTACCCAGCTTCCGGTACTTTGTTATAGCAACACAAGGTCTTTGTACCCCTCCTGGTACATTCCACACCTCACACACCTACTCCACTTCTGCTTGAGGAAATGGGGATCCAGTGAAGGGGTCAGGGGAGGGCGACAGGGAGCAGTGGGGACGGTGGCATCTTGGTAGCCCTTGTCTCACCTGAAAGGAGCAACAGCCGCTTGGCTCCAGCCTCAGCTTCCGCGTGGGCACAGGCCCCGGCAGCTAGAGCACGGTGCTTTGAGGAAGCCAGAGACTTCTGCATCTAAGCAGAATGTCTTGATCTCGACACCATCACTGAGAGAAAAATCGCATCTGCTGCTGGCGTGGGTGGGGGACGGCTGCTTCTGACCTCTCACCTGGGCGGGAACGCTGCCGGGTGGTTTTCAGAGAACCCCACGCTTCTGGGAAAACCGCCTGGAGTGGGAGAGGGGCCGTCTCACAGGGGACACGGCCTGGGGTGCCTCTGTGGGCCAGGGGTGTTCTCATGCCCAGGTTCTGAGATGATTTTCTTTCAGGTGAGTCCCTTCTCAGCTCCTGGTTGCGCCGTCCTGTCTGTGCTGGGCCTGGGCACCTTCCCTTCATGCAGGAACAAAGGTCAAAAGTAAATACTGGGAGATAGCCGGGCGCAGTGGCTCAAGCCTGTAACCCCAGCACTTAGGGAGGCTGAGACAGGAGGATCGTGAGTTCAAAGCCAGCCTCAGCAATGACGAGGCGCTAAGCAACTCAGTGAGACCCTGTCTCTACATAAAACACAGAATAGGGCTGGGGATGTGGCTCAGGGGTCGGGTGCCTCTGAGTTCAATCCCTGGTACCAAAAAAAAAAAAAGAAAAGAAAAGCCAATTCTGGAAGGACATTGGCTTCATTGCCACCCAGACAAGGAGCAGCAGCAAACGGAAACAGTGAGGTTGCTGCCCCACGCCCCGCGCCCTGCACGCCACCGCCTCCCGCCTCGGGTGATCTCATGTGCGAGTCCTGGTGTCGGTTGGCGTTGCCTGTGGTGCGGTGGCTCAGGGTGTGGACTGCACCACTCCGAGGGCTCCGTCCCACCAATGCCCATGTCCCCTGGGCCCCTGCTGTGCCGTCACTTCTCTCTGTGCCCATGGGTGCGTGGACAGATCGGCCACCGACAGACCTCAGGCCGAAGCTGTCCTGCTGCCTGCTGTGGGCAGCCTGCAAGCTGAGGGGGGACTTTACAAACGTAAATGGTTAAAAAAAAAGTCACAAGGAGAACAATACGTCACGACTCGTGAAAATCATACGGAATTAACATCCACAGAGGCGACTCTCGTGAGACGCGCTCCTGTCCGCTGGGTCCCGGGCTGTCCGCGGCTGCCCTTGGGCCACGGTGACAGGTTGAGAGCTGCACCAGCGTCCCAAGCCCCAAGCCAGGCCGCTGGGATGGAGCACAGGGCTGGCACACGCCAGGCAGGTGCGCCACCGAGCTGCACCCCAGCTGGGACCCTCTGCCCTTGCTGCCGAGTGACCCTGGCCTTCCCGTTCCTCAGCCAAGGCTCCCGCGAGTCGTCACTCGGCCAGGCTGGGACGGAGGTTGTTCTGTGATGGCTCCTAAATTCTTGTTGAAAGGAAAAGATTTTATGTTTTAGGAAAATCTGAAAATTCCCAATGAGGACGAGAAATCCCAAGTCGTCAGTCTGTTCATGATTTATGTCTTGTTTTTACACAAATAGGATTTGTGGCGGCTTCCCAGAGGAGGGGCAGGTCCGATGACAAGAGGACCACAGAGACGGAGGCGGGTGCGGGCAGGCCACGGTCGAGATCCCTGCCCTCCCCAGGCGGGGCGGCCGGGCTTAGATTGGAGCCCGAGACTATTTGAATCGTGTTTGCAGATGATTCAAGAATCGTTGTGGGTGTTTATTTTCCTCAGGAGGGAGGTTCGAGGCAGAGCGCCTGAGAAGTTGGAAAAGATGCCAAGCAGCATAACTCAGAGCCGGGTTTCCCACCCTTACAATCACCAAAGCTTGAAGCAGAATATTATTTAGTATTTTTTCTTTGATTTATCTCTCCCACCCCCCAAAAAACTCAAATACAATCGTTCCATCCTAAGACACTGTATCTGTGACTGCGTGGTTCTGATTGGTAATTTAGCTCTACATGTATTTTTTCAAATGCACTTAAATTCTGAATACTAAAATTATTTTTAAAACACAACTACATTCACGTCCCACTTGCGGTGATCCTGCCAACCCACATTGGTGCCCATGCCAATCATGTTAAAGAGCTGGGGTGTTAGACTGCCTCATCAACAGCTAGGGCTTCTCAGAAAGACTTTCCTTTCTGATAAGAAAAAGGCAAACAAGGACAGACAAGTGTCTCCTGGTTTGCCCCTTTTCTTCTCTTCCTTCCTTGCACATGGTTGTGTGAAAAGGTGATGAGTGAGCTGCAGCAGCCCTTCTGTGATGTGAGGACCAGCCCGAGGATGGGTTGCTGACTCACTGTAAGTGGTGGAGAAGGTACAGTGCAAGGAGCCTGGGTCCCTTGTACCTGAGATGCCAAATACAGCCTGAGGTCTCCAATCTCCAGATGTCTTTAAAGGATAAATGTGACAGTGGTCTGCGCTGCTGTTTGAGAGGCTCTGACGCTGCTCTAGTGGACCCACCTGGCCTTGTGCTTTGGAGCCACATTGCAGGTCAGACGCACATGTTCCAGCCTCACCAAACACTTGCCTGCCTCTGTTACCCTGGCCAGTGATTTGACTTTTCCAGTTGTCCATAAAATGGGAATACAAAGGCCACTTAGTGCTTTCTGAAAATTTTTCTTTAAATTCACTTAAAGCACTTAGAGCATAGCAAATGCTGTCTTCTATCATAATCATTATTGTATCTTTAGTGTTCACATAATATGCTAAAAATAGGGGGAGAGACAACATGGACACAGGAAGTTGACAGCACCTAATTAAAGGCCCCCAGCTGGGCACAAGATGAGCAGAAAATGATCTGAGTGTCAGAGCTGACCGCAAGCTGCAGATGAGTCAGTACTTCAGCGAACAAGTTCGATGCAGGCCTGGGGGGTGGGGGTCGGGGGCTGGAGAAGTGACAGGCAGGCTCCTGGCTGGGAGCCTTTGGCTCCGTGTGGTGACCCACACCTGCCCAGGATCCCCAGGAGTGCGTTTGGTCATCTCCTCTTTGTCAAGGATGTGGGGAGGCTGTCCAGGTCAGAAAGGATGGAGAGAGTGGCCTATTGACAGAAGAGCTCGGAGGGGTCCAGGGGCGAGGCCTTCGCTGCCTCCATGGCAGGCTGCCTCCAGGCAGCAGCTGTCCTGCAGCAGCCCGGGCGGGAGGAAGTGGACGGGAGGTGGGGCTGCAGCCCGGGAGGCTGCGGATGAGTCAGCAGACCCATGACTCCACCGTGTGACAGGAGGCTTCCTCCGCTGCTGCCCTGGGCACAGCGGACCCTGCAGACCGCAGCAGGAGCGGACGGCAGCTGAGGCCCTTCAGCTCCAAGTGGCTGGAAACCCGGGGCCCTGCTCAGCCCCGCCAGGGCCACCGCCCAGCGACAGTGTGCAGGCCAGGAAGCCCAGGCCTCCTGCTGGCGTCCCCGTGGTCCTGGGAGGCAGGGAAGGCCCTGCGGCCCCGCAAGGTAGGAGGGAGGCAGGGGAGCCGGCCACGCCCCCTTCACCCCAGAACCTCCAGCTCCAGGGAGGCTGGGGAGTGAGGCCCCTCCCCTCGTCCCCTCTTCTCCTTTGCAGAGCTCACTGTCACCTAGGTCCTGCCTGTGCTCCCCACGGTCCCATCCTGAAGGCGGAGTCACCTCAGCCCCCGCCTCAGAGCTTGGTCTGCGCTGTCCACGTGGCTGAAGCAGGTCCCCGAGCCTCATTCCCCTGGGGAGCGTGAGGTGACCTTCTCTAGACAGTATTAGCTGGGTGCCTACTCTGTCCCAGCCACTCCCCGGGGGCTCTGGGAGCAGTGGGGCAGTCGACACGGAAACCCCTCCCCTGGGAAGGACTGTGCTGGGTGAGAGACGCCACAGGCAGTCAGAGGGTCAGGCAGGACCACAGCCCGGGAGGGAAGAGCAGCAGCAACTGGAGGCCCAGCCTCGAGGACGCGAGGATGTAGGGTCTCTGAGCAGACGGCTTTCAGTAAGAGGAAGCCCCGTGGGCGTCTGGGCTGTTCTAGACAGAGGAAGGTTCTAGAAGAACGTTCCAATGTCACTTTCAAGGAAACCCCTGCTGACCACCTCCAGGTCCATCAGGCCCCAGGTCATTGGCTCTCAGAACACCCTCAGTGTCCCCTCCTGTCAAGCTCACAGACACGTGGACACCACATGTGTCCTTGTGCCTGGGGCAGCCGAGAGCTTTGCCTGTAGCCTGGCTGTCCCCAGATCTGTCTGGCTATCAGAGTCACCCAAGGAGTTTGCCACCAACACAGTGGTTACTCCCTCCGTAATCTGCTCAGAAACCAACCTTCCTTCTGGTGAGGCACGGTGGAGGCTGAGGCAGGAGGATGGAAATTTGGAGGTTAGCCTCAGCAACCGAGCAAGACTCTGTCTCACAATGAAAACTAACCAGGGCTGGCAGCGGGGCCCGGTGGTAGAACGCCCCGTTCAGTCCTCACTCTGGGTGCTGCTCAGCCTGGATGGGGTTTGGGTGTGAGGCACTTACTAAGAACCCCAGGGGCAGCGCAGGCGCGGAGACTTCGACTCGGGCCACAGAGGCATTGCCTGCCCAGCCTTCGTGCCCAAGCCTCCTACCTGGTCCTGGGGCGGAGCCTGCAGGATGGTGTGGTCTGGACACAGAGGCCCTGGGGCCCAGGCAGCCCTCAAGGAGGCTGAGTGTGGGGGGCCCCACGGCGGCTGAGCAGGAGGCCTTCCTGGAAGGGCCCGGGGCACCCCACTCCAATGCCCTCGTATCACCTGTCACCGCCCTGTGGGGACACGTTAGGGCCAGCGTTAACGCCCCAGCAGAGTGAAAGTGACAGGCAGCAGAGGGGGGAGACTGGGGCCTGGGGGGCACAGCCGGTGGTCTAGTTGCTGTGTGGCCTGGAGAAAATCACCTGGCCTTCCTGAGCCTCAGTCCTGCTTTGTGCCCAGTAAAGTAACAGCACTTATTACTGTCGTGAGGGTGACCAGGCCAGGGAGGCCCGGCCCAGGCTTGGTGCACAGAGATCCTTCAGCAAGTGGTCACTGCTACGGGAACAGCCTGCCGGAGTCACGAACACTTGTAGAATGAAAACTAAGGTCTCCTCGTCCCGAAGCCACTTCGGAACATCTGTCCTCCAATCCCCAGAGCACTTACCTGGACCCCAGCTCTCCCAAGTCTGCCAGCTTGGAAGTAGCTATGCCCTCATTTGGGCTGCCAGGGTCTTTGGCTGAAAGCAACAGGAACAAATGCAGCTCAGCGTGCCCAAGGCGGAACATGTGTGACCACCTATTTGCAAATGTATTGGTTTAAGTAAATGAAAAGTCTCAAGATGCGTTTAGCTTCAGGAATGGCTGGATCCAGGTGTGCACCTGCTGTTTGGGGGTCATGCTGTTTCCAACTCTGAGCTCAGTTTTCCTCTGTGTCCATTAGGGTCACCCCATATGGTGGCAAAGAGAGTTCCCTGAATACTGGGCTTCCAACCTGTGGGATCAGCCAGCCAACAGGACAGAGGCTGAATTTTCTACCAAGTCCTTATAAGTCTGGGAACCAACTCGGATTGGCCTGACTTGGGTCACATGCCATCCCAGAAGCAGTCCCTGAGGCCAGGGTCGTGGAACATGCCGACTGGCCAGGCCTGATGAACTCACTGGCTTGGTTGGGGAGACCTTCCCTTCCCTCTGGAACCACAGGGCGTGACAGTGGGGGAGGGTGGGCACAAATGACAGCCGCCACCGGACCAGCCCCGTGGCTATGCTACTGCTCTGCCCTGAGCCTCCCCGGCCCGTTAGACAGCGGGCACCGGGCGGTCACCGGGAGCGGGTGCGAGCTCAGGGACAGCCCTGGGAGTCGGGGACGGGCGTCTCCGGTCCTGCCCGTGCTCACCCCTGTCCCCGGGCTGGCCTCCTTCCACACGGCACGGCCACTGTCCCACGCCCCTGCCCTCCACAGGCCTGGGCAGGCAGGAACCGAGGTGGCCCACTCTGCCCCAGGGGCGCGGCTGACACAGGCCCAGGTCACCAGCCCTGGGCTCCTCCCGGCTCCCGGCTGCGCTCACAGGATCTTTCTCACCAGAAACTTCCGTGGAAGCCTCTTCCCGCCTGAGTCACCGGGGAGCTGCCCTCGGGCGGTGCTGAGGCCCAGGAGGCCGGGAGCCTGCTCGCCCCCGCTTGGTGGCCCATGGAAACGGGACAGCAGTGGAGACAGACCTGGTTTTCTTCTCTTTAAAGTAGACTTTTCAGTCTTCGGCACCGAAAGAAAAGATAAAGTAGGCTTTATTTATTTTTTTACAGGCCCCATGTCCCCGTCTCCTGCCCGGCCCCTCCTGGGTCGCATTACTTTTTCTTGCAACATCGTGGGGGGAGGCGGCACCCCCTGAGGGTCAATTCCCAGCCCCCACCCCCGGCCCAATATTTTGAATGTTGCTCCTGGAAATATCGCCCTCCCCTTTTTTATGACATGCAGGAGAAAAATTTTATGTTATGAAAACACCATGGAGGCCGATTCCAACGGTCCACAGGCCACACTTGGTCCCTGGGTGTCAGACGTGGGGCTGGAGCGTGAGGTCGGAATCCTGCAGACCGAAGCCAGGCCTGGCCCTGCCGAGCTGCGTGGCCTGGGCACAGCCACGTCGCCTCTCTGAGTCCACACAGGCCTGTCGTGGAGGGACTCGGTGTCAATCTCCGAGGCTTGGTGTCCCCGCGTGAGATTGCCGTACACGCAGCCAGTCAAAACACAAAGCACTGCTCTGATAAAAGTAGAAGACAGGAAAATATCAAAAATCCCCAGAACTAATACGTTCTTAGAATAAAGAGAAACAGTAGAGCTGCAGCTTAAAACTTAATGCCTGCTTGCCTGGATAAAAAGAAACCCATTTCTTGGCATCCCAGAAATCCTCCATCACCACAGCTCCAGCAGGAGGGCTGATGTCCACTCAGAGTGGCCGTCAAGCTTGGAGACCAGCTGCCTGGCGTCTAATTCCAGTTCTGCCAAGCTGTGTGGCCTTAGGTCAATAGCTTAACCTCTCTGTGGTCATGGCTTCAGGGCTGCTATTGGCATGGTCTGTGTGATTGGCGCCCTCTTGGGGCTGGGCAGGGCGTGGCATGGCTGCCCCCTGTGTTCCTGAGGTCCTTACCTGGAAAATGACCGTATTTGTAAAGATTAAATGAATGAATCCATAGAAGGTGCTGGGAACAGTGCCCGGGACAGGTAATGGCTCCCAAAGTGGCCCCCAACAGAAGTGGGGTTGTTTCTGCACCACGCACTTACTTACAAATAGCACTGCTGAACTGTAAACACTCCATTTTTAAGAAGAAAAGACTGAGGTTCCCAGTGGTTTCATAACTTGCCCAGGGTCACCCAGGGTCACCCAGGGCAAGTGTCAGATAACAACAGCAACAAAAGCAACCATGGAACGAGTTTGGAAAGCTGATGTGGATTTAGCACCATTAGTGACCACAGGCTGGGTCCGCGGCTCTTCCGACACCCTGACCCTACCCCTGCCCAGGTGGGTGCCTCGGAGAGGACCAGCCCCAGCAGGCCTGCAAGTTGGAGCAGGAGCCTAGTCTTGGGGTTCGGGACCGGTTCCCCGCAGGGTGCCCTGGCCCTGTGACCACAGCCTGACCTTTGTTCCCCTTTTATCCTCAGATTTCAAAGCGGGCTGTGCTCCCACGCTAATTAGAGAAGACACCTTCCTGCACTCCCCAGAGGCAGGAGGGCCTCCCGTGCAGCCGCAGGGCGGTGGAGGCTGCGGACGCTGCTAATTCTAGGATTTCCGCTTACCTGACACGGTCCAGGGCCCTCCAGGACCGGCCGGTCAAACCAGGCGCCTCTCTCCAGCTGCTGCTCTGTTGTGCACAGAACTTGTCGTGGGTTTTTAAAAAGAATTGTGTATTTATTTGCTTATTGACTTAAAATAATAGCAGCGTTTGCATTTACAGAACGGCTACTCTATCCTGGGCCTGCACTCTGCTTGTGTTATCCTCATGGGGCACAGAGAGGTTAAGGCATTTCCTCGAGGTCACACAGCCAGGGCAGAGGCTGTGTTTAATTTGTTCATTCCTTAGCGTCTGACCCCATGTGAGAACGTCTGCCTTGTCTACGTCTGGTCCCTGTGCCTGGGCTGGGGTCTGGCATGCAGCACTCAGTAAATAATGTATTTGGGATCTTGCACCAGCTCGTGGGAGAGCCTGTTCTCGTCTTTGCGTCGACCCAGGCAGCTCTTTCTGGGCGGCAGGGAGAAGGGCTGCGGATCCTCAGGCCCCGCTGCCTGCCCTCCTTCCTCCACCATCCAGCTAGGGGAGGGGGCAGGGGACAAGGCAGCCCCCTGGGGCCCCTTCTGTCCAGCACCTGAGTCCCTACACAAGGCTTTGTTGGAACGCAGCCTGGGCGCTGGATTCCATTCCATTGCTGCAGATCTTGGGCAGCAGGACTGAGTGGCTGAAGAGAGACCCGCGAGGCCTGAAGGTTACACCCACCCTCCACAGAGAGGGTGCAGAGCCAGAGCTGCTGATGTGGACGAGTTGGAGTGTCTCCTTCTCCAGGGGTACTGGTAACACCCAGCGCTCTACTGAGCCGCACCCCAGCCCTTTGTAGTTTTTATTTTGAGACAGGGTCTCACTAAATTACGAGGTTGGCCTCAAACTTTCGACCCTCCTTTCTCAGCCTCCAGAGTAGCTGGGATGACAGGCGTGCGCCACTGCGCCCGGCTGGACCTTTATTTTCATCGACTTACATGCGGTGCTGAGAATCGAGCCCAGAGCCTGCACAGGCTAGGGAAGCGCTGCACTCCTGAGCCACGACCCCAGCTCCAACGTGATGTGAAATACGTGTACCTCGGGAAGTCTCTGCCACCTGCACTGCAGATGCAGCACTGGTCTCCAGGACACGCAAGGAGCTCAAAACACTTAGCTCCAAAACAAACAAAAAACAGAGCAACCCAATCAATAAATGGGCAAAAGAACTGAACGGGCTCTTCACAGAAGAAGAAATACAATCAGCCACCAAAAATAGGAAAAAGTGTTCAACATCTCTAGCAATTAGAGAAATGCAAATTAAAACGACACTGAGATTCCATCTCACTCCAGTCACAGTGGCTGTTCTCAAGAATACAAGCAAAAATAAGTGTTGGCGAGGATGTGGGGGAAAGGCAGCTCATCCATTGCTGGTGGGACTGCAGATTGGTGCCACCACTCTGGAAAGCAGTGTGGAGATTCCTCAGAAAACTTGGAATGGAACCTCCACTTGACCCAGCCATCCCACCCCTCAGTCCATACCCAGAGGACTTAAAATCAGCACACTACAGTGACGCAGCCACTTCAATGTTTATAGCAGCTCAATTCACAATAGCTAAGCTATGGAACCAACCCAGGTGCCCTTCAACAGCTGAATGGATAAAGAAAATGTGCTACATACACAATGGAGTATTTTATTTATTTTCATGCAGCGCTCACACATTCTAGGTGAGCACTCTACCATGAGCCACAACCCCAGGCCTGCGATGGAGTATCACTCAGGCATGAAGAAGAATGAAATTCTGGCATTTGCTGGTAAACGGATGGAACTGGAGATTATCGTGCTAAGTGAAATAAGCCCGTGCCCCCAAACCAAAAGCTGGATGTTCTCTCTGATGCAGAAGGTAACACACAGTGGGGGGGGGACAGAAGTTCACTGGATGAGACAAAGGGGAAAGAAGGGAAGGGAGGGGGTGGGAATAGGAAAGACAGTGGAATGAGTGGGAGTCACTTTCCTGTCCACATATGAATACACACCAGTGAAACTCTGCGTGGCGTACAACCACAAGAGCGGGAGGTTATGCTCCATGTATGTATGACACATCAAAACACATTCTACTGTCATGTGTAACTAAAAAGAACAAATAAAAAATAAAAATAAAAAAGAATAGTATCCCAGAGCCCAGCACATACTGGATGCTGGACGAGTTTCAGAACCTGTTGAGGCGAGCAGCCGTGGAGGCCCGGGGACTGGGCAAATAAAATTGCGCTGGTACAGACACAGGCGTTGCTGGATGGCTGCGTGTGCTGGAGATTTTCAATTGCCTGATGCCCATCACTTGGTCAATCAACAAACATTTATTCATAGAATAATCTGGGCCAGCAGGCCACGGCTGGGTACTGTCCTTCCTGAGGCTCTAGATGTACATTCCACAAACTGGCAGTTCCCAACTACACATGCGCATTTTGATTGTTCCTAACCATGTTAAAAAACCATGTTAAAAAACCAAGTGCACGTGTGCACGCACACACACACGCACATACACACACGGCGGGGGGCGGGGGCAATCAGTCGCCAGCCTTTTAAACATCAGGAGACTTCGTATTGAACTTCTGTCTTTCCTGGGACAAAAGGGAGAGCTCAGGCAGCCCCAGGCCTCCATCCTTCAGATTTTCATCTGAGTTATTTTATGAAACCTTGCACTGTGTTCCCACTTTGAAGCCCAGAGAACTTAGGTGACTGTCCAAGATCCCCCAGCCAGCGGGGAGGAACTTGGGTTCAAGTGCAAGCCCCTGGCGATCCCCTCTCGAGTCCCCTAGACAGGGCTGCCAGGCAAAGCACAGGATGCCCAGGTCAACTAGGATTTCAATAGAAGTAGGTCCCGAATGTCGCCCAGGTCGCGCTCACACTGAACCGTCACTTACTGTTGATCTGAAATTCAAATTGAAATGGACGTCCTGTATTTTCATCTGCTAAATCTGACAGTTCTCTTCGAGTCAGGAGACCTCAGCTGTGGTTCAGGGTTCAGGTACAAACCGTCTGCAGGAGAAAGACCAAGGGGTGTCCCCAGGTCCCTGGGGAAGCAGGCCTTCCCTTTTGTCATGAATCGGGATCCTCTTGGATCCAAGCAACACAGGTACAGGGACTCTCTCGGGCTCTCAGAAAAGCAACAGTGTGTGTCTGGTGATAAGTGGCACCTTGTATTTGGCCTCGGGACCAGGGAGGCAGCAAGGAGAGGTGGGGAGCTGGGTCCCTTTCGCACCCTCCCACCCCAGGCGGCTGTCACCACAAGGTGACACAGGCCCTGCACAGCCAATCTCAGCCCTCTAGGGGAGAAAGCCATTGAAGTTTTTAAGTGAAGTCCCTTTATTTGTGAACGTTGCTGGAAATTTACTTAAAACGCCGCATAGGCCAGAGGAAGCCGGCGGGCAGGCTGGGGGCCCGGGGGAACCTCTGCGTAGCCTGGGAAGAGGAGGCTGCGCCTGTCCTAAGCAGAGGAGGCTGGAGGGGCCTTAAGGAGGGACCCTGCGTGGGGAAGCGTACAGCCAACCCGGGCTCTGTTCGTGTGTCCGCCCTGGGACTGCTGTGTGGCGCTAGGTCGCACAGCCTCTCTGTTCTCCAAAGCATGTAGAGGCTGTAGTCATGTTCCTCGGGCTGAGACCCTGCGGCACCTGGTGCAGAGCAGAGGCCCCGCGAAGGCTGGTTCCCTCCTTGGCTGCGGAGGGCTCCGCCTTGACGCCACCCTTTGAATGCTGATTTTCAGGCCCTGCCTCCCGCCCGCCCTCGGTCCCCTCCTCTCTTCTCCTCTCTTCCCTTCTTTTTCTCCTCCTCCTCATTCTTCTTCTTCTTTCCTCTTTAATTAAATGGTGTCAAGATTTAGGGCCAGGTATCAGGAGAGCTGGGACTGGGGGGGAGCCTTTGGGGAAGGGGATCCTCCTCCAGCTTTGCTTTCCCGCCCCGTGAGAGGTGCAGGGCTGACTGGGGACCTGGGCGCTCCTGGGCCAGGATCCTGCGGTGGAGCCCTGGAGGGGCGGGGCCAGCAGGGCGCGGGGCGGGGCCTGGGGCGGCACCACCCGGCAGGTGGGCGGGGCCTGAGGAGCGGGGCGGGGCCCGCAGGCTGAGTCACAGCGTGGTCTCAGGGCAGGACCGTCCTGGCAGGCACAAGGCAACCGCAGGAAGGCAGAACCCATGTCACTGCCGTCAACACCCTCTGGGCGAGCTGGGTCCCTGCTTGTCAAGGACCCGCCGCGGCCCCTCCCAGGGATTTGGGGTCAGAGCGCTTAGTAAATCATCCTCCTGGCCTCCCTCCCTCCCTGCCTCCCTCCTGCCGCCTCCGCGGGCCTGGGAGACTCTGGACTGCAGCCCTCCGCGGGTCTCCCCAGCTGTCCCCGGCCACCTGGAACGTCCTCGCCCTCTTCCCAGCCTTACAAGGCCAGCTCCCTGATGGCTCACGTCCCTGCTCAAATGTCACCTCCAGCAGGAAGTTCCTTTGGTCCTGTCCCTGGTGCCCCCCAGTCCACCTTGATGGAGGCCACCCAGGGCAGGAGGGAAGTCCCCACAGGCTTCAGGCAAACCTGGCTCCTCCACCTCTAAATGATCCCTCACTGTTCACAGGGGGGACCCCAGGTCCTCCCTGGCTTGCAGAGCCGCGGGGCCCAGCCCTCCTGACCTCATTTCCTACCAGCATCCCCGTCTCTCCTGGCTCCAGCCTCCCTGGCCTCCTTTCTGTTTCTCAGCCACACTGGGCGTGTGCCTGCCTCAGGGCAGCACCCTCTCTGTCCTGGGTGCCCAGAATGCTTGTCCCACGAAGCCTTCTTGTCATTTGTCTCAGCCAAGTCTCTCCCCGAGATGCCTTCCCCACCCCGTTCTCCAGCAGGTGACCCCATTTTGTTCCTTCACAGATGTATCAGCATCACTATCTGAAGTTATCTTGTTTATTTTCAAATGTTTGGCTGACTTTCAGCTGAGTTTGTGGCTGTGCAGGAAAAGTACAGCTCTCCCCAGCTTCCCTCGCAGGTCGGTAGGTGTAGCCATGTGCCTGAGTTCTGGCCACTGCATTGAAAATGGGGATTGGTGGCAGTTGCTGAAATCCTTCCTGGAGACTGAGCTTGTGCTTGCTCTTTACTTCTCGTCTCCAAGGCAGATGTGAAAGCTGGTGCAATGGCCTCTATCTTGGATCATGAGAAGGAGGGCCATCCCCCAGGGATGGCAGAGTAGTGTACAAGAAGGGACCCGAGACACTGAGGGCTTTGTGCACTGGCCAACCTCCCTATGCTGTCTACACCTGGGCTTCATTCACACAGGAGAAAAATAAACTCTTTTGTCTATTGTCAAATTTCTCAAGTTGTTTATTATATTTTATTATGACTATGTTCATACACCCCAGACTGTACAATCTGATAGACAATGTCAGCTAGCATACAGACCACATATTTTTATTTTCCAACATGCAGAGCTTTTTAAACTCTGCAGAATTTTAGTTGGAATTATCAGAGGGGCCTGGGCCAGAAAGGGAGGCCACTTGCCTGAGGCCACACAGCAGAGGAGGGGCAGAGCTAGCCGTGGACTTGCCGGACTTGCCCACCAGGACCCTGGGTAGTGCGATCTCCACCTTCCCTGTCTCTTAGGCCAAGGGGGCCTTGGTTCTGGGGCTGGGATCCAGCCGGGGTTGAATCCCAGCTCTGCTGCTGGTGGCTGCACACCTTGGGGATGACGCCGCCTCTCTGAACCTCCATTTCTGACATAGCTTCCCCTGGCCATTGTCCTGCAGTTGCCCTACGGTGCTGTTTGCAACGTCTGACCCCCTCTTAAAGGACAGAACACCCTTCCACAGAGCAGAAGTGTCTGGAAGGCAGGCAGCGTCGGGTGTTTGGAGAAGGTGACCTACGTGGTGTGCACTTTGGAGTGAGTTCTGGGTTCAAACGCTGGGCCCACAGTTGGGGACCCTGTGACCCTTGGGCCACCTCCGACCACTGTCCTGTGGAAGGCGGGGTTTCCTCGTGTTGCTGGCCCAGCACAGGTGAACAGAGCGCCCGGCACACCAGGCCACGGCTCGGTGCCGGGAGCCGCCAGGACCTGGGTGTTCGGGTCCTTCCTCTGCTTGCCCCACAGCAGAGAAAACGGGCAGCTGCGCCTGCCTTCTCCCTCCAGGTCCTCCAGCCTCCCCTCCTCGGAGCGGCCTTGGGCTCCCTTCTTGGAGGGCCTGTCCCTCTGCACAGTCACTTGGCCCATCTGAGACCGTCTTGTTCACTGTCCACCTTCCCCGTTGGGCTGTGGACTCCCCGCGCCCAGCAGGGCCACGCTGCCTGGCTCACTGTTGTGGATCCAACACCAGGGATGGGGCCCAGCACGTAGTAGGTGCTCACAAAACGCTTGCTCCATGAGCACATGCGTGGCCAGCTTCAGATGTCCCTCGGTGTGTGGCGGATGCGACACATTCACGAAGGCCCCCAGCTCCCCAACCCGTGACCCCAGCCCAACCTCTTCCCCCATCCCGGACAAGGGCTTCGTCTTCACGGGTGCACAGGGGTCCGCATGGGGGGCTCGATGCATCCAGCCAGCCAGGACCCAGCAGGCCGGTGACGAGGCAGTGGCCAGGCCGTTGGGACTGGCAGCGGGTCTTGGGGTAAAGAGAGGGCACAGCGCCGGCGTCCGAGGCAAGCTGCACCCTCTCTGCACCTTGGCTTCCACATCCGCGAAGTGGACGTCAGAGTAGGACGTCCCCCCTGGCAGGGTCCTGCACCCACGGGAGCACTTGGGGCCAGATCAGGTGGGTGTCCTGTGCACCACAGGGTGTGGAGAGCGCCCCAGGCCTCTACCCACCAGATGACCGTGTGACATCCCAAGCGTCCCAGACAGAGCCCACGGCCTCCTGGGGGCACAGTTACTACCATTGAAAACTGGCCTCAGGATGACCCTGGTGCTGAAGGAGCTGATTGGTGGCCTGTCACCAGGCACAGCCTGGCACTCACCTGCTCAGGATATGGCACTCACTGTCCTGTTGAGTGGCTGGTGGCCCTGCTGCTCCTTGGCAGGTGGCCCGGGGTCTCAGCGTCTTCACCTGTGACATAACAACACTCCTGGGCTCTGGGGGGGGCGGAGTGGGCTAATCCTGTACAGTGCTTGGGACACAGTAAGTGCTCAATAAAGGAAGGCTCCTGGGGGAAGTGGGAGCAGGAGAGGGCACGGCGGGGAGCCTGGGGGCCACCCTGACCGTGGAAGCCCAGGAGCCCGGCGCCCCCATGAGGGACGGCAGCTGGCCCAGCCCCTCGGCCCTGCTGGGCCATTTAATCATTAAGCTGGATACGGGTAATGAGGCTGGAAGGCCAGAAGTGACCAGGCCTGGCCTTGCTTGGCTTTGGTGACGTGATGGCCCTGGGATCATGGCCTTCTTGAGCCCATAAACAGGGGGCTGGGCCCCATGAGAGGCCGGGCAGGCCAAGGTCCGTGTGCTTGAGTCACGCAGGGGCGGGAGGCAGGGCTGTCCCTGCTGTGGGGAGGGGGCCGCTCTCATCTCAGCCTCCACTCTGGGCTTCCCGTCCATCCCTCCCCAGCCCCTCTTAATTCTCACCTCCAATTTATTGAGCATTTACTGCGTGCAGGGCTCTGCCAAGCCCTTCATGTGGGGCCCCCCAGGTGAATGAGACCCTCTGACAGGACCCCACTGCTCCCAGGGCAGCCACTGGGTCAGAGGGCATAGCAGATCCTGGCCAGGTCCCCTGAGCCCCAGCCTCCGCCTCCGCACCCCTCTGCTCCCTGCTCCTCCTCTCCCGCCTCTGCTCCCTGCTCCCCATCTGCTTCCCCATTTCCTGTCCACCCCTGGCCCTCGCTCCTTCCTTCCCCGTCTCTCCCCTCCTCCTCCCCAGCTCCCTCTGAGGGCCCCACCTCTGTCCCTGCAGCCAGCCCTGTCCCAACGCCAGCACATTATGTCCCTGGTCAGACCCTGACGTCAGGCGGGGCCTGGCGGGCAGCCACGGCCGCTTCCAGGCAGGCGGAGGGTGTGCTTGGCCTCCCCGTCCCCATAGCTGTGGCAGCACAGCGTCGGCTTCCGTCCTCCTGGCCAGGCCTCGGCTGGCCTGAGAGGGGCTGGTGCCTGTGGCCGTCTTGTCATGAGCCCAGGGCTGCAGGCCACCATCTTCTCCCTTCTGTCCCCTGGCCCCACAGGTCCCAAGCCCCCTGGGTCCCGGAGGCGGACAGTGCAGTGTGGAGTCCTTCTGTGTGACCTTGGGCACATCACTCAGCCCCTCTGAGCCTCATATCCCTGAAAACGAGGCCACGGAGGCCCTTGCTTCTGGGGTCCACAGAGACAGCCCATCCACAGAGCCCCTGAGCTCAGCAGGAGCGCCGGTCCCCCAGGCGCTCAGGGTCCCCCAAGCTCCCAGCCGGCCGTCCTCACAGAGAGGATGGAGAGGGTTGGGGGCTGCTGAGTGTCACAGTGACAGGCAGTGGCTGGCCTCAGTGCCCAGGGGTGTGCCCCAGGGGACGCTGGGCAGAAAGAAGGCCCCGCCCCGCTGCACCCGCCCAGGCCCCATCCCAGTTCAAATAAGTGGGTTAAAAAATGTAATATTTCTTGTTTGGTTTATTTGTTTTCCCCCCTTGATTTTCAAAGCAACGTATTTTCATAAAGGACATTTGAAGGACACCCGAACCCACGGATTTGAAGACAGGCTTTAGCACGGCACAGACCCGGTGAACTCTGCTGTGGGACCATGGGCCAGCGGCCTCCCCCGCTCTGCGTCCCCCTCTGTCAAGTGGATGATAAATGCTCGCGTGGTCGGGAGGAAGGGCCGGCTAGGCTGCAGAGCGCCCACAGGAAGTGGTCTGCAGCGGGCCTGCAGCGAAGGACAGAAGAGTCACCCGAGGGGCCGTCTAGGAGGTCCAGGGGAGGAGGCTCAGCTGCTCCCCACTGGCCCGCTGTGCCTGCCTCCTCCAGAGAGCGAAGCCCGACTTGCCGTTTATTTTAAACACCTTTGCTTTTTGGGATTTGAACGCGCCCCTTCAGAAGGTCCCCAGGTCCCGTGTCCTGTGTGGAGCGAGGCTCCCTCTCGAGCCCGCCTCCCGCTCTTGCAAGCAGTGCTGGTCCCTTGGGTCTTCCCTGGCTGCCGGTCACCTCCCGACCCCGGCTTTCCAGCACCCGGCCGCCCTCTTCATTTCGTTCCTGATTTTAAGTCACTCAGTTATAAAGTACGACAGTTATAAAAACACAGAAGCTACACAATAGAAGGGGAGCAGCCGGGCGCGGTGGTGCACACCTGTGATCCCGCCACTGGGGAGGCTGAGGCAGGAGGATCGCAAGTTCAAGACCAGCTTCGGCAATTTAACGAGGCCCTAAGCAACTCAGCGAGACCCTGTCCCTAAATAAAATATAAAAAGGGCCGGAATGTGGCTCAGCGCCCCTGGGCTCAAACTCAGGAACCAGGAAAAGGAAAAAGGGAACAGGAAGACATGGGGCCTGGGGAGCCTCCCTGTGGGGACCCCCGCACACCCTGTCATCACTCGATGCTCGCCCTCGCAGCACTGGGGCTTTGTCCTCTGTGCTGACTGGACATGGGGGTGTGTCTGTGCCTCATGAGGGGATGGCCTGCCCCCCTCTGCATGGTGGGTTCCAGGAGGCAGGGACAGCCACACACCTGCAGGCACATAGTAGGTCCATAATGAATATTTTCTGGATGAGGGAACGAGTGGGTTTGCACAAGGAGCCGGCCGTGTGCACTGCTGTCCTTGGACAGGACGTCCTCCCAGGTCTGCCTGGAGGAGCCACCAGGGACATCTTGCTGCTGGCCAGAAGCTTCCGCCCCCTGCTGGGCAGCACCTTTTTTTTTCCAGCTGCAGATCACTTAACGAAGTCACATGATCCCTGGAGCCTGGCCCTCTGGCCATTCACTTTTAGCTTGACACTTCTCTGGGAGCTCGCCCATTGTTTTCTGGGACAGGTCAAGATTTACCGCCTGTCCCTCATATCATGTTTTCTCAGAGATGCTTAAGGGAGAAGGACCCTCCCCTCTGCACCCCGGCTCCTCCAGTGAAGGGTTCTGCAGGTCCCAGTGGCCCTTGCTGGCTGCCTTGCACAGATGGCACCAAGGCCAGTCCTACCTCAGGGCCTTTGCACTGGATGCTCCCATGCCTGGAATATGCTTCCTTGGGCTATTTGCTGGGCTCACTCTGTTACTGATTTTAGGTCTCTGCTCAGATGTCACCTTCCCAGAGACAACATCTCAACTACTTGTCCACATTAGCATCTCTGAGTCACCCAGTTTCCGAGTCCTCATGAAACATTCCCCACCCCCGGGGGCTGTGCTACCTCTCGGGTATAATGTCGCACTGTGCTAAGCCTTCTGGACTTTCTCTTGAGTGTCTGTCCCCCCTCTGTGAGAAAGGGACCTGGTCTGTTTCCTTCCTACAATAGCCCCAGCCCCTAAAATAGGGCCTGGGGCATCCCGGGTGCCCAGGAAGCGTGGGCCGGGTCAGTGAGGCCCACGTCATTCCTCATTCATCCAGGATGTATCTGCTGAGCGCCTACTGCATGCTGGGGCCTGTCCAGGGGCTGGGAAGACACGGTGGCTAAGACTGCCGGCTCCTTCCTCATGGTCAGGGGACAAGCCCTCGCCAGGTAACGACCTCTGCATGGACCTGTGGCCTCGGTGGTGCAGCGAGCCTGGCCCTCGGGTGGGCAGAGCTGGGTCCCGGCCCTCACGGGACCTGGGCGGCAATGACAGTCTTGTCACCTGGTCCTCTTGTTGTTCCCTTGCCGTGGAGCAAGACAGGAGGCAGGCGCAGCCAGGTCTCTGCCTGTGGAGCTGACCTGTGCCCCACTGCCCACTGCCCACACCTGGCCGTCACCCTGAGGGGACTTCCTGCCGCACAGCCCTGCTCCTGGGGAAGATGCCAGGAGGCTCCTCACGTCTCCTGTGTGCTGTGGGCGCTGACGTGTGTCCTGCTAGAGGGGGACGGAGAGGGACCGCCGGGTCCCAGAGCGTGTGCTGAGTGGTCAGGGGGAAGGGGGACTCACCAGATGGAGACGCAGAGGCGTGAGCAGCAGAGTTAACGAGGGGTGTGCGGAGTGGGGACCCTAGATGCCTGGCCAGCAGGCATTGGCGGAGCTCATGAGAAATATCAGACACGATTCCTTAATGAACTCGTGGGATGAGTTTTGTCTTTGAGTCAGAAAAGACAGAATACCAGGATCTCAAATGAAAGAGAAGAGTGTTTCTCTTTTACATGAAAAATTTGTGGAAGGTGTCTTCAAAGATTCATTGGGAACGTAGGTTCCTGTTCTTGGTTGCCCCACACTGGCCCAAGATGGCCACTGACCTTCTGGCCATCACATCTACATTCCAGCCAGTAAGGAGGAGGATGGGAAGAAGAGAAGGCATCTCCTCTCTAGGGACACCATTTGGATGTTACTTATATCCCATTGGCCAAAATTTCGCCACATGAGCACACTTAGCTGCAAGACAGGGTGGGAAGTGGAGTCTCTTTTTCTTCTTCTTCTTTTTTTTTTTTTCCGGAGGGTGGGAGGGCACATGCCCTGCAGAAGCTTGGGATTTCTACTGTTAAGGAGGAGGGAGAGAGATCCCAGAATTGGGGATGGACAGGGGTGTCTGGCACAATAGGCAATAATTAAAAGTAATATCCAAGAAGATTTTGTAATAACATAAAAATGTGATTTCATTTTGGAATAGCAGGATTTAAAGTGCATACAGTGCAGTCACAACTTTTTAGCAAAATTTCAAAATAGAGAAAGTGACTCGGGGCAAAACTGCTAGGAAATGGGCCTTTGTGGGGGGTCCAGTGAGAAATTTCATTTTTCCTAGTCTCTATTTTACAAATGTTCAATAACTGAGCAAACTTAATTTCCCCAAAGAAAGAGTCCCTGTGCGGGTGACACGATCCACGCGGGCTACAGCTTGTGTCCCGCGAGTTTTGCCCACTGCGCCAAGGCAGCCGGAGCAAAAGGAGGAACCGAGGTCACCTCCAGTCACAGACCACAGGACTGTGGACAAAGAGACTCACAGGAACTCTCAGGAAGCGACTTGGAAAGGGGAACCTGGGGCGGCCTGCAGGTGCAGCCTCAGCTGTGCAGGCCGCAGGCCTCTCCCCTTCTGCACCTGGGCGCTGGGATGCCTGAGCGAGCGTCCCCTCCAAGGGATGAGGGGACAGAACTGGTTCATAGTGCGATGCATGGCATGACCTCTGGGCGGGGACATCAGAAGGGCCCAAAGGAGGCCAAAATGCTTGTCGCGATGGGGGTGGAGGCCGGGGAGGCCCTGATCCTCCAGGTGCCCAGGCCAGCCCTGCCAGGCGCGTGCAGCAGCATCACAGAACATGCCAGAGGCCCCACCTGCAAGGCCGTCTTGGTGGCAGCTTGTGCTCCAGGTGGCCAAGGCCTGGTATTCCATGTCACCGTGTCCCCAGGCCCGTGTCCTGCGGGTCACACCAGCCAAGGTGCAGAGGGCATGTGCGTTCCCTGCCTGGTCAAGTGGACTCCTGTCCCTCTTGCTAGGGTGGGGGCAGGCAAAGGACCTGTCTCCTTTTTCTTTGTTCCCGGGTCTGATGACGGCTGGACTGGAGGCCCCAGGAATCGCCCGAGTGGATGACGAGTGGCTCGTCCGGCCGCCATCCCGTCTCTCCCATCCTGCCGAGCCCTCGAGGTCAGGAAACAAGTCCCACTTGCTCTGGTTTCCCTGAGGCCAGCACGTGGCTGGGCACCGAGAAAGCTCGGCATGTCCGTGGATGGGTGGTGACGTGTGCACTGAGGGACCAGGGGAGCAAGGGGTGCAGGGGGGTACAGTGAGCCAGGGGACCCGGGGCGGAGGCGCTGGCCGTCTCAGCAGGGACGCCAAGTGCAGGAGTGAGTGTGGGGCCCTGCTGTACCCGCACGCACAGCGCGCCCACCGGGACTTGTGTGCGCACGCACCCGCAGGCCCAGGCCTGGAGCGAGTGGCCGAGGTCTCCTGCGGGACACTCACAGGGGAAAGACGGGGAAGAAGGGACCCTGGGCCCGTGAGCCCAAGCCAAGGCCGTGCATGGAATCCCAGCGTGGCGAGAGCCGCAGCCAGGGTGAGACCGGAGTTGGCCACAGGAAGGGGACAGGAAGCTGCCCGAGGGCCAGGCCTGCCTGCCCGAGCCGGAAGACCAGCAGGGTCTGCTCGGGCCTCGGCCTCCTTCCTCCAGAACGTGCGGCCACTGTGGGGCCCAGGACTCCTGTGCCAGCTGGCCCTGTTGAGGAGGGGGACCCTCACTCAGGCAGGGACTGGGCAGCTGCTGGCTGAGTCTTGGAGACGGTCCCACAGCGACCAGGGTCTGCCGGTGACATTGAGGCTGCTTGCACAAACCCATGCCGTGTGGTCAGCGTAGCCTGCAGAAGGGATTCGACTCTGCCGACGGACTCGCAGTAGGTGGCCAAGG
Source organism: Geosciurus inauris (assembly GCA_004024805.1). Taxonomy (NCBI): domain Eukaryota; kingdom Metazoa; phylum Chordata; class Mammalia; order Rodentia; family Sciuridae; genus Geosciurus; species Geosciurus inauris. Next base: position 72,886 of record PVHX01006505.1, on the reverse strand, counting down.
CCACCCCCACGCTGGCGTCCTGGAGGCAGGGTAGGGGCCGAGGCTGCAGTGGGCATCCCACAGAGCCTGGCAGGCCCTGGCCAGGACACAGGGCTTGATCTGAAGGGCCATGCAGAGCAGGCGGGCAGCCCTGGTCTGGGTTCAGAACCCTCCATGGCTAGAGGTGGATTCCCTGGCTCCTGCGCTCAGCTGCCCTCTGAGCACAGGCTCTGTGCCGGGCACGGAGAGCACGGGCGGGCTTGGCAGATCCTGCAGGCCTGGGACGGGAGGCCCCGCAGATCCGCAGCCCACCACAAGGGCGAGGCCGGGGCAGGCCTCCAAGTAGGGCCCAGGGAACCGTCTGAGCCGCCATTCAGCCAGTGTGTGTTGTGCACCTACTGTGTGTCGGGCTCTGTGCTGGGTGCAGGGGAGCAAGATGGGTCCAGTCCCTGCCCTCAGGACCCACATTCCCCTGGAGGGGACAAGTTCACACATGAACCATGGCAGAGAGGCAGGAGCGGCCCGGGGCGTGGAGAGGTAAGGGGCAGGGGGGCTTCCTGGAGGAGGAGGTGAGCAGGAGCTTGCTGGGGCACACGGGGTGCAGGAGTCGGTCAGGCAGCAGGGAGGAGACAAGAGCAGGCCCCGCGTGCTCTACCTGCCTCGGCCTCCCTCCCTGCCTCAGCCTCCCTCCCTGCCTCAGCCTCCCTCCCTGCCTCAGCCTCCCTCCCTTCCTCGGCCTCTCTCCCCGCCTCAGCCTCCCTCCCTGCCTCGGCCTCCCTCCCTGCCTCAGCCTCCCTCCCTCCCTCGGCCTCTCTCCCCGCCTCAGCCTCCCTCCCTGCCTCGGCCTCCCTCCCTTCCTCGGCCTCTCTCCCCGCCTCAGCCTCCCTCCCTGCCTCGGCCTCCCTCCCTGCCTCGGCCTCCCTCCCTGCCTCGGCCTCCCTCCCCGCCTCAGCCTCCCTCCCTTCCTCGGCCTCTCTCCCTGCCTCTATCTTTGCAGCTCCGTCTCTGTTCTTTCTGCGCCTTGCAGTCTCTCGTCCTCGTCAGGATGTGACATCTCAGAGCCCCTCCCCGTGGCCTCAGCCTCCCCTTCTCACGCTCTGGCTGCTCATCGGCGCTGTTCATCTTCACGGGAGCCAGTGACAGACGAGGACCCGGGAAAGCCCCAGGCGGGTGGGCAGGAAGCGAGGTCAGAGCACAAGGACAGCAAGCACAGGACAGGCGGTAACTGAATGTTCTGTTTTGGAAAGAGCTCTGGTCAGGGGCGAAGGTGGCTGACCACGAAACCCGATAACCTGGCCAGACTGCCCAGCCAGTCTCCTGGCCAGCAGCCCATGGCCGGTGGAGGCTGCTCAGGATTCTCCCAGAGGGAGGCAGAGAAGAGGAAAACGGCCTCTGGGGCCCATGGGACCAAAGGAAGGAATGGAAATAGGGACTTTTCAAGGGAGGCCTCAGGGAGTCTGGGGAGGGCAGGCTGCCCACGTCCTCAGGATTCTCCAGCTTGGCAGCTCAGGTGGGGCTGCCGGGTCACTCCCAAGTCCAGTGTTTTGATTTAAGATCGTGGACTCTGGGGCCAGATGGCCTGAGTAGGAACCCTGGATTTGCAAATTACTAGCTCTGGGACTTGGCACAGGGTCTTTGCCTCTTTATTTTTCTTTTTCTTTCTTTCTTTCTTTTTTTTTTTTTTTTGGTAGCAGGAATTGAACCCAGGGTCACTTAACCGCTGAGCCACATCCCCAGCCCTTTTTATTTTTATTTTGAGACAGGATCTCACAAAGTTTCTCAGGGCATTGCTAAGTTGCTGAGGCTGGCCTTAAACTTGCAATCCTCCTGTCTCAGCCTCCTGAGCCACTGGGATTACAGGCGTGCGCCACCGTGCCTGCCTCTGCCTCTTTCTTCATGAGTGAAATGGGGAGAAAGTGCACCTCCCCGCTGGGGCTGATACTGGTGACCACGTGTGAAGTGGTGTGGACAGCTCAGGGCACAGAGCACACGCTCTACACAGCTCATCTGTGCCCTGCAGAGCGAGGCCTGAGCAGGGGAGGGTCAGGCCCAAGCCCTGGCGCCATCGCCTCTGGGCTCTGTGTCCTGGGTGGGTCTTCTCACCTCCCTGGGAGCCAGTCTCCCGGCCTGTTAACCAAGGCCACCTTGTGCTCCTGGTGCTTTTCCTGTCCTGGAAGAGCCTGGTGACAATTTCCAGGTGCACATGGTGGCCCCTCCCAGAGGTGGAGGCTGAGGCCCCACGAGGCCAGGTGGCTGCCCGGGACACCAGGGCTCACATACCTGCCCCTCTGAGCTGCGGTCAACCTGAGCTCCTGTGACAGCCTCCAGCCGTGGACTCCCCCTTCCTCCACGCTCAGCTGTCCCCCTGCCTCGGCCCCAGCCCTGCCGGGCCCAGGACTAGCCCACGGTGTGGCTGGTACCCACAGACCTCGAGCCGCAGAGCCGGAGCCCGCCAGCCGCCCTCCCAGCTGCCTCTCCCAGCCTTGGCCCATCCCCCACACGTGCCAGGAGGAAGCGAGTGACAGGGAGGTGCAGGTGGCCCAGAGCCCCACCCAGAGCAGGAGGTGGGCGGCGAGCTCAGGTGGGCGCAGTGGGTCCTGGCCCAGCTCAGGCTCTGGCGGACGGCCGTGTGAATTTGCTGTGACCTCTGCCTCTTCAGCTGACCTGCACAGTAGAGGGTGCACAGGCGCAGAGCAGGGCGCGGGCAGGTGCTCGGAACGAGGAACAGTCCCTGCCACGGGCCTCAGACTCGGCCCGGCTCCTCGTGAGCCAGGCGGTCAAGAGCAGGGCGGCAAGTCCTGCCCTGCCCTGCTGGCTGTGAGACCCTGGGCAAGTGACAGTCCCCCTGGGCCTTGGTCTCTCTGTCCATGGCACAGGAGTGCTGATAGTCCCCACCTCGTCGCCCTGTGACGTCCGGAGTCGACAAACGCACAGGCGGGATGGCCGCTCTGGGACCTGAGGCCAGGCCCGGAGGGCAGGGTGGTGAGAGAGCAGGGCCAGGGACAGCCCTCGGGCAGGTCCCCCGGGCAGGGCTGCTGCACGCCCTCCTCCCCTGGAGCCAGCTCAGGCGTCTCTGTGAGGCAGGAGGCCCTCGATGCCAGACCCCGCGGCCACTCTTGACCTCTGCCACGTGGGGTCCAGCAGCAGGCCTCGTCAGCTCCACCTTAGCACATCCAGAATCAGAGGCCGTGCGTCTCCGGCCATCTCCACGGCCACCCTACAGGCCCGTCCATCACCGTCTTTTGCCTGGGCCACGGCAAACCCTTCCTGATTGCTCGACCCCACTACCCGTGACGGTGCCTTGTGCACACCCAGCCGGAGAGGTTCTCAGAACAGTCAGAGCACGCCCTGCTCTGCTCAGAACCCTCTATGGCTCCCACCTACCTCAGAGTCGAGGTCCTCCCCACACTGCGCAAGGCTGTGCCATCTGCCCCTCCTCTCTGACCTCACCAGCTCCTTGCCGGCCCCTGCTCACATCGCTCCAGCCACACCCTCCACCTGCACACGAGCCAGGTGCAGGCCAACCTCGGGGTCTTTGCACTGGCTGGATGCCCTGTCCTTCCTCCAGAAACCCCTACGACACAATCCCCTCGTCTCTTTTGAGTCTGTGCCCAATATTGGTCTGGAGGCCCTCCCAGAGACTGTACCCCACCGGGTTAGACGTGCCCCTCTCCAATGCCCTCCCTGCTCCTGGGTTCACTTTTCGCCTGGGCACATACTGCCAGCTGAAACAGGAGAGGGCGACCTGTCCCCACGTCTCCCTCCACCCTCTGCCGTCCCACAGTGGCAGCTCACCACCGTTGCCCGCTCCGCCTGGAGATGGGTAAGCACTAGGGGCAGGTGTCTGTCACCTGGGGCTCCGATGCCTGCATGGCGGGCTGGTCAGCGAGGGAGGGAGCTGGAGGCCGGGAAGGGGCTGAGAGGACTGGGAGTCGCTGCCCGGGCACAGTCGGGATGGGACACCAGGTGAGGGGAGAGTCAGGGCACTTCCAGCCTCTGAGCATCCGCCGGGCGGAGCTGCCACCAGGAGATGGGATGGGCGGGGAGAGCTGCCTCTCAGCTCCTGCAGAGGCCACAACACGTCCAGGGACGCGGGACCCAGCAGTGGCTTCTCTCAGGGACGTCAACGCCGGCACTGCCAGCAACGTAGCAGGAAACTGAGCCAGTGAGGTCACTCCCCAGCCTCAGTTTTCCCATCTGGATGGCATGTCCAGGGCCACGTGAGGGTCAGTGAGCTGGTGCTGCTGCTGTGCCTGGCACCCAGTTGGCACCGGGCCTGCCCAGCCCCAAGCTGGCCGTCCCCGGGGGACTGGACTGCGAGTGTTATTTTTGAGGTGGCTCAGGTGGCCCGGGCCACAGGGAGACCACAGTGCGCCACAGCCACTTCCTCGATGCCAGGAGGCTGCGGGTCCCTGCCCTGCTGGGTGACCCTTTGTGTGAAAGCACGTGGGTCGCCTGATTCTGTTTATAAACTTAGCGCTGACCTTTCCGTGGGCCGAGGGGCAGCCAGGCCCCCGCCTCCCGGGCTGCCCGGCCAAGCCAGCGCGGCCCTGCCCCTCCCGTGTGTCAACACCTCAGCCCCTCAGCTGCCCGGCTGGCCGGGGTATTTTTAAACCCTGGCCTTGGCCAACCTCTGCCACATTCCAGTGGGGCTTGGACTCCGCGAGCGCCCCAGTCAGGGGAGCGAGGTTTGGCTCCTCCGAATGATAAACACGGACTCAAACTCCGGGCCTGCCAGGCCCCGCACCAGGAGGAGGCCGGGGACACCCCAGGGCTGTCCTCAGGGTGCTCCCCATCTGCCGGGAGACTGACCAGGTGGCCATTACAGCCACATATCCACAGGGCCCGAGGGTCCTGTAAATGAGCGAGGTGGGCCCCGGGGCTCTAGGGAGGGCTGGCCAGTGGGGACCTCCGAGGAGCTGGGCCGTCTGACGGGGCTCTAACTTCTCGCTCTGGCCTCTGAATCAGCCCTGGTGCCCACGAAGCTGCACCTCTAGGTATACGTGAGGTTTTGTGGGGAAAAAAAAACGTGTTGACTTTCAAACTCTGGCAACGAACTTTTGTTTTTTGCTGTTGTTTTCGTTGTTGGCAATGAAGTTTTAAAACATGTTATAAACATTCTTTGAGCCAAATGAAAGCTGCCTGATGAGGCCGGGCTGAGCCCCAGAGGCTGGGCTGAGCCCCCAGAGGCCGGGCTGAGCCCCCAGAGGCCGGGCTGAGCCCCCAGAGGCCGGGATGAGCCCCAGAGGCCGGGATGAGCCCCAGAGGCGAGGTGGTTGTGCTGGTGCACAAGAGATGCTCCTGCAGTCACGCAGTCACCAAGCGCGGCCTGGGCGCCTGCAGGGGCTCCTTGCACTGTACCCGGGAAGGATCGGGAGCCGAGCCCTGTCCCAGGGATTGGCCACATCCCGCTCCTCCCGCTCCTCAAAGTCTGCAGACCAATCACCCTGCGCGGCCGTCATGGAACATGGAATTATTTGAACTTACAATAAATAAATCAGAGTTTTTTCGACGGCAGCCACAGCTGGAAACTCTCCACTCCTACCTCGCTGGTGCCGGTGCTCCTGTGTGACTGACATGTGTCACGTCCTGTTGCATCTGGACCACACCCTGCCCCATGCTGCACAGCAGAGCTCGCAATGGCCTTCCCGGATCCGCACCCAGGAAGCCCACCGGCCCCCGAAGCCAGCCCTGTGGGGTGCTCGCATCACAGGGATCGGTGGAGCTCAGGCTCCCCTGCCAAGAACAGATACAAACAAACCCTGCTGAACATGCCACGCGCCAGCAGCAGCGGCTGTGATGAGGGAAAGCTGAGAGCAGGGAGATGGTGAGGGCGTGGAGGGCTTGGGGTGGGCAGGTCCTGGAAGCTTCTCTGAGGACGGGGACGTGATGTAAATGCGGTGAGGACAGGGGCCATGCACCTGGCAGGAGGAGGTTCAGGCCGAAGGAACTGCACGTTTCTCAACCACTGAGCCACATCCCCAGCCCTATTTTGTGTTTTATGTAGAGACAGGGTCTCACTGAGTTGCTTAGCGCCTCGCCGTTGCTGAGGCTGGCTTTGAACTCGTGATTCTCCTGTCTCAGCCTCCCTAAGTGCTGGGATTACAGACGGGCGTCATGGCACCCAGCTCGGTTTGTCTTTTAGGACATTTCAGCCGGGCGCGGGAGTGCACGCCTGTAATCCCAGCACTTAGGGAGGCTGAGACAGGAGAATCGCGAGTTCAAAGCCAGCCTCAGCAATGGGGAGGCACTAAGCAACTCAGTGAGACCCTGTCTCTACATAGAACACAAAATAGGGCTGGGGGTGTGGCTCCCGTGTGGCTGCAGAGGGTGGAGCCGGGAGCCAGGACACCAGGCAGGAAGAACCCATTGCTGTGGGCCCGGGGAGGCGAGGACGGTGGCAACCGCACTGTGCTGGTGGCTGTGAAAGTGGCGCCAAGGACGTGGACTTGGGTGCACAGCATCCCTTGGCTTCCAGAGGGACTTGGCCCAGAGCCCCTGGGACCCCACGATCCCGGGATGCAGAGACCCCGCCGCCCCCGTTCTCCGCTCCATCTCTGGGGGATCCGCACCTAACGCAGGGCCAGCGCTGGCCAGTGGCTGTCGGGCTCTGTTAGCCTCAGCGCAGGGGCGACCCCTTCTCGGATGTTTCTACCCGGGGCTGCTGGCCTCCAGGGGTGAGAACCTGCGGTGCACAGGGCCACCGCCATTTGTCACCCAGCCAGCGGCGCTCGTGGTGGACGATGGGAAGAGCGAGGAAAAGGACCGGACGTGGCACCGGGTGTCGAGGGGGTGGGGCACCTACAGGTGGGGAGGCGGGCGGACGGGCCAGGAGGCGACTGCGCGGGAGAAGTGCCGGGAGGGGCTGCGTGGCTGGGGAGGGGGCCCCTGTGCACCCCTGGCGCTGGGCAATCCCAGCAGCCAGGTCTCTGTGGCTGCCGCAGCCCCAGGCCAAGCACAGGGCCTGCTCGGCTGGCAGGGGAGGAGGAGGAAAGGTGTCCGGAGGGGCCTCCAGGCAGAGGCCTGGCAGCCGGAGGCACGGTCCTTCTGGAGGAGTCCTTTTTAATTTTACAAGTGCTGGGGACCAAACTCAGGCCTCGGGCTTGCTGACCATGCACCACTGCGCCCCAGGCCAGCCTCTCGAGGCAGTTAGGAAGCCTGGGAAGGCCAAGGGCAGATCACTAGAGGCTGCTTGGGGCTGAGGGAGGTTACCATGTACCCTCAGGGCGCTGGGCCCAGTGAGTAGGTACAGGCCAGGCCCTTCAGCAAGGACCCCTGCCTGGCTCCTGCCCTGAGGCCCAACCAGCACCCCTTCCCTCCCCGACACAGGGGAGCACCTCAGACACAGCCTGGAGGAGACCGGCCCTCGCAGCGAGCTTCTTGGAGATGTTTTGCCAAAGAACCAGGAAAACCAAATACCTGCAAGGGGAGGGCGGGGCCGGGTGCCCGCAGCACCCATCGCTGTCTGGAGCCTATTGCGAGGGTTGCCCGGGAGGCCAGCCCCTGGGACCCAGGGGTGACAGGTGCACTGGACCTTGTGTGGACTTGAGTGTGGGCAGGACCAGTGCTCTTGGGAGGGGACATGGGGTCGCGGTTCCTGCCTCTGTCCCCCTTTGGGCCTGAGTTCAAGGATGGGTCCTTCTGCTCCAACCTGCTGTGTGACCCTGGGCAAGTCACTGGCTTTCTGGACCTCGGCTTCCTCACCCATGGAAGGGTGGCTGTGGCCCTGGGGGGAGTGTGGCTCTCCTGCCTCCTGGGATCGTGTGGGATGAGATGAGGTCAAACACCGATGTCTAGCCGGTTCCCAGCACACGCGACACTCCCAGTCAACGTCAGCTGCCAGCCATCACTCGCAAAGTCATCACTGGTGATTGGTCACCAGCTGCATGCAGGTTAGAGCCGCAGGCCTGACTGAGGCTTCTTCCCTCTCTGAGTGAGGGTCGCAGGGAAACCGAGCCCCGGGACTTGACCTGGGTGAAGCTGCCGAGAGGGGCCACAGCTGGGCGTGGAGCCCAGGTCTGACCTTGAGACCTGATCTTATCTTCTAAGCTCGCCTCCCTGTGGATCAGATCTCACTGCAGAACCCGGGCCAGTCCTCTGGGTGGACCCCAGCACTTGTCCACACCCGTGGGGACCCTGCCTTTCCAGGAGCCAGCCAGCTGGGTTGCTCCCTTGGCCTCGAGTGTCGACAGGAGATGGACGGCGCTTGCTCCACAGAAGCCCGGGGCCTGGAGAAGCAGCCCTCCTGGGCCAGGCCGGGACCTCCCCCGGAATCAGGAGTCCAACTGGGTACCCATGTCCCATCAATAAATATGCCCCAAAATAGCTCACTGGCCCAGCCAGGGAGGAGGAGCGGGACGTCCTGTTCCCGTCAGCTCTGGCCAGAATGACCGTGCACTTGGCCCCCCTGTCCGAGGTTGCTGGAAGAGGCCAGAGCTCATGCTGCCTGAGGCCTCATGGGAATAAACCAGGCCCCCAGGCCCCAGCACCCCCACCACGGGCCAGGAGCTTCCCAAACTCCCTGCTGGCAGGCAGATGCCTGGGATGGAACAGGGCCCACACCTCAGTAGGTTTCCAGGAAGCTAGAGTGTGGGTTCCAATCCCAGCTTGCACAGCTCCTCGCTGTGTGATTTTGGGAAAATCACTCCCCCTCTCTGAGCCTTATTTCCCTCACTGGGAAATGGGGTAGATATTTCCTAGGGTGGTGGTTGTGACTGAGTTTCTGTACACAAGGGACAGTGTAGACGTTGCAGATGTATTTATTACCTGCTCCCCCAGCCCCCGCTCTGAAATGTAGATCCCAGAAGGAGGGTCAGGAGCCTCACGTGTGTTTACAGGTAACCTACAGGACCGTGGGACAGAGAGGCGCTCCATGGCGTTTGTCAAATAAACAAGAATAGCAGGTGCTCAAACCCTGTCGGTGTTCTTATTGTCTTAATGTGCATTTGAAAAATCTCCACAGGCACCTCGTGCGGGTCACAGCTGGCATGGCGGAGAGGGAGCAGCTCAGCTGGGTCAAGGGGAGGAAAGGCAGGAGGGCAGGAGGGCTCGGCAGGGCCTGCGCCAGGCAGGCTGCAGGGCCGTGGGGACCAGCGCTGGTGTGGAGCTCCGGGTCTTGGCAGCTGGAGCTGCTGTCTGCTGGCACAGTCTCGTGGGCAGGGGCTGCCTGGCACCTCAGGACCCCTGGACCTCCTGGGTCATGCCCATGAGCTGATCCCGCAGGAAGATCCTGGAGTGGGAGGAGGTGAGTGGCTGGGTGACCCCAGGTGGCAACAAGACCCGTCCTCGCCCACATGGCTCCTCCTGACGCCGGGCACCGTCCTTAATGTGCCGTGAATGGATCCTCAGGACCCCAGGAGACACGCTTTGCACATGAGGACCCTGGGGCCCCAGTGGGCAGTGCAGGTCGCCCGAGGTCCTGCGCACGTGGCTGATCTCTTGGCCTTTCTCCTCCCGCCCGGCCACGCGCGGCACGTCCAGCTCCCAAGCACACAGACTCCCTCTGCCCACGGCCTCCGGGCTGCCGTCATGAGGAGCACTCAGCTGCCCTGGGCCAGGCCACCGTCCGCTTCCTCGGGTCTCCGCCTCAAGGGCCTTCCTCAGGAGCCTCCTCCGACTGCCCTCACCCAGCTGTGACGCTGTTCTGTCCCCCGTGTCTGAGATCTGGGGACAGGAAAGGGATCTTTGCTTCCTCTGGAAACTGGTGCCTGGCATGGGGTGGGCAGAGCAGGGTGTTTTTTCTGGAACACATGCTCATGGTACAGCTCTGTACCTGGAGCTGTGACGCACTGAGCCCAGAGGTCCAGGATCACATCGGGGCCCGGGAGGACTGAGGAGTCTTGGGCCACCATCCGGGCCTCAGCATGGCTCCCTGATCTGATTAGATGTGGTGATCACACAGCGCAGAGGTCAGTGCCCAGGCCCTGGAGCTCAGTTACACAAGTCCAACCCCAAGCTTAGCTACCGCCCTTCCGAGGGACGTGGGTAAGTGACTTTACCCTCTTGGGCCTCAGTTTCCGTGTCCAAAAGATAACGGGGAACGAGGGGGTCGCCGTGAGCACAGATTTATTCCGTGGTCCACACCTGACCTGTGCCAGGTGCTCCATGAGCACTAGCGGGCATCATCCTCGATAAGCAGATGCGCAGGACAGAAGAAAGACGTTTGCACAGATTCTGGGCGCCCTGCTCCAGGCTGGTTTCCGTGGCAACGAGAGGGCTTTGAGGATGGTGCAGGCAGGTCCAGCTCCCGGAGACTTCGGGCCTGAGCCGGCGCGGACCTGCTGTCTTGAGCAGCCTCCACCTGAAGGAGTCCCTCGTTACCCGCTTTCCAAGGGGAAGCCCAGGCTCAGCACCAGGAGGTCCCCCACCCAAGGGCACACAGCCAGCCAGTGGTCACGCCAGGTGGCAGCCTGCTGTAGGTCTCCTACTGCTACAATAACAAGTGGCATTGAATGGGTGGTTTGAGACAACGGGATCCATCGTCTTCCAGCTCTGGAGGCCAGAAACCCAGAGCAGGTCTCACAAGGCTAAAACCCAGGTGCGGGTAGGGTGGGGGTCCTTCTGGGGCCCCGGGGGAGCCATCCTCCCCTTTCCACCTCTGAGAGGCCGGCTGTGCTCTGGGCTGGCTCCCTCTGTCTCCACGGCTCTGAAGACATGAGGTCCCGCAGGTGATCCAGATCAGGCCTCCCTCCCCAGCATCCTTGATTTAATCACACCTGCAGAGCTCTTGCCGGGTGTGGCCACGTGCTCATAGGTTCTAGGACCGAGACAAGGCATCTTTGGGGTGCCATTATTCTGCCTATGCAGACCTAGAGCCCAGCTCTCCCTGGCAGTGCCCGGGCTGCAGACGGATGGGGAGTGCAGGCTGCTTAGGAGGTGGCCTGTCTCGCTGTGGCGAGCTGGGGCTTTACCTGAGGAGGCCTCAGCAGAGGCTCAGGGCTGGAGGAGGCCCGGGGGGAAGCGGAGGCCCCAGGACAGGGCTTGGCTGGCCTTGCCAGGGGAGAAGCCGGCCTGGGTAGTCAGGCTGCGAGGTTCCAGAAGAAGCTGCACATTCTAGGTTTTGTATGGAACCTCCACTTTTTAAATGTTAGTAAATGATTCAAGATTACGAGAGGCTCAGAGCACAGGTGGCGTGGAACGCGTCTGAAGCCACAGAGAGGGAGGCACAGGGAAGGGTGACTGGGAGGGGGTCCCTGGGTCCGCCCTGCCAGGCTGGAGAGGCCTGGGTGCTGTGTCACCATGAAGGGGACAGCAGGCTTCCTGTAGTGAAGGACAGGCCAAGCTGGGCTAAGGCCAGGCTATTTGGCTCCGGTTCCAGCTCTGACTCCAGGTGAGCAGGGGCGCTGTGTGGCCTTGGCCAAGTTACCTGGCCTCTCTGCACCTCCTTTTCCTCTCAGGAGAGGCTGACTCTATGGAGTTCCCAGACAAATGTGCATTAAACCCTTGTTACTTCATGCACTGTCCTGGCCCTGGGGACTCAGGATGCACCAAGCCGAGTGCCCTTCCCTGCAGTGGCGTGGGCAGCCGTGGATGTGACGTGGCCCGGCGCCTAGGCAGGAAGATCCCCAGAGCAGCCTGTTCCTGCCCTGGCCCCTGCTTCCTAGGCCTTATTCTTGAAGCACCTGTGGCCTGTGACCTTCACTCATCCATTGAGCACCAACTGAATGCCTGTGCGCCTGGTGTCATTGTGACCCCCATTTTACTCGGGGAGAAACTGAGTCTGGCACACCAAGGTCACACGGGCAGGGGCACAGCTAGGTGGGAGTCTCTGACCCCAGAGAGCCCTCTCCACCCCTCAGGTGTGGCCGTCACGTGTTTAGCAGCCCTACAGGAGCCCCCTGGGGGGACATGGAGGAAAAGTCTCCATTTAGGCTGAGCTTTGTCCCAGCCTACTCCCAGCTTCACTTCCTGAGCTTGGGGACGGTACAGCCCTTGGGGCCTGGAGGAGTCGCCCATTCGCGGCCAGAAGCTGCACCAGGAGCCAGGGGCCATCGCCTCTTCCTGCACCTGCCGCCCGGGGATGCTCCAGCCTCCACCAAGGACTCTACCCTCCTCCTGCCCAATGCTTTACCAGGGCAGGAAAAGGGCCGTTCCTTGAGGGCTTCGTTTTCCCAGAAGTCCCCAGCGTGGGGACTCCCTCCTGGGGTCAGGTGACTGGGCTTGAGCAAGTTCAGAGGCCCCTTCCTCAGCCCCTTTCCTGCCAGCCTGGCCATTCCGGGGTCTCGTGTGGATTCCATGCTGAGAAGTGATCGTCCCCTTCCTCCTGCCTGGGAAGGGCTGGCTGCACTGGCGGCAGGTGCAGAGAGGGCTTTGGGGTCCTGGATCCCAAGAGCAGGGCCAGGAGGGCGGAGGGCGGAGACTGTTGCATTCGCTGGGTCTTATCAACCCTGGAGGCCCCTGGCGGTGGCAGGGGTGGATCAGAGGAGGTTTATCACCTTTCCCCTCCCTCCTGACTGAAGGAGGCCAAAGGCCCCTGCTCGCCCACGTCCTCCCTCGTCTTCCTTCGAGCACTAAACAGGCCAGCTCTGCGGGACCAGGGCTGCTCTCATCACACAGGTGGGGAAGAGCAGGAGTCCAGCAGGGCACCCAGGGGTCCTCTGCCAAAAAGCTCAGAGGCTCAAGCCCTGGCAGGGCCCACCGAGCATGGAGGGGCTGGGCGGGCGGCAGGCGGGCGGGCGCGCTGGGGACTGTGGCAGACTGGAGAGCCTGGAGATGCCCCCAGCCCCAGCCCATGGCCGCCTGGAGAAAGGAGCTCCCGGGCCACCAGGGCAGGGGGCCAGCCTGGACGCCAGATGTTTTATCGAACTCTCTGGTTGTTTCTAAATGCATACATAGGAGCAGGCTGGCCTGCTTTTCTTTGCTGCTGACAGTGCGATCCGCAGGCGTCCCGTCCGATCAAAGCCCGGTCTCCCCAGTGACTTGGCCCCTCCTGGCCTCCCCCCACCCCGTCCTCTGTTCCATCCTTTCCTTTGAGGATGCGAAGATTATTTTATCTAATTAAAGTACTCCTGGGGCCACTGTTTGAAATGGAATCGGGTTTATAGATATTGACAGAATTGTCAATTTAAGGAGATGGAATCTTTCTGCCCATTTATTCTGTTTGTTTTCATCTCCGGTTTTTGTTAGATTTTAATCTCATCTCATCAGTTTTGTTTGTTTTCTTCCAAAATTGCTCTCTTTTTAAAAATGATGGCAGGATTCCAAGCCGTTGGAGCTGTGTGTGAAGAGCCCCTCGCCCGCGCTACTTGTGGCCCAGGGCTCCCTGCTGGCCCTGGACCCAGGCTCACTGTCTGGGGAGTCTGAAAACACTTATCCAGAGATAACCCTGTTCGGGCAGGAGAGCTCTGTGGCCTTGAACCCAGGGCCGGCTGGGAACCTGGGTGTTCCAGACTCGACCCCTCTGCAGGAAGCCAGGGTGCCCGCTTCCTGCACACTCCTTAGATAAGCCAGGCCCTGGCTCCCGGCTTTGACCAGTACTCACGGTTCCTGATCACTCAGAAGGCTCATTTTTTAAGAAGCAAAGCAGATTTTAAAAGTAAGAAAACAGTCAGCTGGGTGCAGAGGCGCACACCTGTAATCCCAGCGGCTCTCGGGAGGCTGAGGCAGGAGGATCGCAAGTTCAAAGCCAGCCTCAGCAACTTAGTGAGGCCCTGTCTCTAAGTTAAAAAAAAAAATAAAAAGGGCCGGAGATGTGGCTCAGTGGCAAAGTGCCCCTGGGTTCAATCCCCAAAAAGAGAGAAGGAAAAACAACAGTGAGTTAAGGCAAGTCCACTGAGACCCACTGATGCTGGGACCACCCAGAAGCTGTGGACCCTGCCACGTTCCAGTATCAGGGGTCTTTAGGCCCAGCAGGCAGCATGGTCAGCGAGGCCAGGACATCAGCGCAGGACGAGACAAGCAAGCTGAGGGGGGTGGCGGCCAGGCGGGCTGGGTGGCCGCAGAACAGGGACTTGTTGCTGAGAGCTGACAATGAGAAGGACGTGGCCAGGGGACCCCTTCTCTCTGTGACCCCAACACATCAGAAAACCATAGTGACCTCAGGTTGTGCATCCTGCCAAACTTTCCACCTAATTATATCTCAGACCTGTGTTTTTTTATTACACACACACACACACACACACACACAGAGACATATATATATTTTGGGGGGGTACTGGAGATTGAACTCAGGGCACTCGACCACTGAGCCACATCCCCAGCCCTATTTTGTGTTTTATGTAGAGACAGGGTCTCACTGAGTTGCTTAGCGCCTCGCCATTGCTGAGGCTGGCTTTGAACTCGCGATCCTCCTGTCTCAGCTTCCTGAGCTGCTGGGATATTTAGTTTATATTTTATACGTTCGCATTTTCTGAAAAACAGAGGTGACCTTGTAGCACTTTGTAAACCTCCTTGGTCTCTACTCCGAGCCTCCACCGTCCCAGCTGTAAACCAAAGATGGTTGCCGCAGCCACCCTGTGTGACAGGGACTCCCAGGCTGATGTGAAGATTTAACACGAAAATGATCCTGGCCCACAGCCGTCCAGTGAGCCGTTGGTATATTTTAATTACAGCTTTGTCCTTTTTTTTTAATCAGCCTCGGAGGGTGGAGATTAACTTGTCCATTTTGCAAGTGAGAATTTAAGGCTCAGAGAAGCAATGTCAGGGCAGGGGAGCCCCTAGGGAAGGAGGGACCCCCCTGGGGGGCTGGGCAGGGAGACACAGGAGCCGTGGGGACCAGGCCTCGCTGGGTTGGGCCAGACCCTTCTTTCCCTTGTTTTCTCTCCCCACTCTGTGTTGCTATTTGTTTTGGTGAATGTCACTCATGCTTATCTGAGGTCACAGGTTTTGGGAACCCAAACCACAGACAAAAACATGCCCTGCTGTCCCCTGCAGGATCGGGCAGTGAGATAAGTCAAGTTTGGCGCTGGAGGATTCATGAGCGAGTGTGGACAGCTGTTTTTGCAAAGCTAAGAGCATCAGGGTCTGTTTTCAGGTTCAAGGTCGTCTGCAAGCTTACTGGGACCTGGGCGGTGCTGGCCCTGACTTTGCTGCAGTGCTGCATGCTCACACCTTCTGCAGTGCGTCCCCAGACAGCTGGCAGCAGGCATGACGGGGACCTCAGGTGACACCAGCCCACAGCATCGCCAGCCTCAGATGCTGCAGAGTAGGGGGCGGGCAGGCGCTGGGGCTGGGGAACCGGCCACCATCCTTCTTCTTGCTGATCTGGTTAACCTGAAGATCCTGTTTGGTTTTCCTGTGCTTTTTGAGAACGTCACTCACACTCCTGAACGTCTCTGTGATCTAAGTGTCATGCAGCCTGTAAACCAGTTTCCTGGTTCCACCCTGGCCCCCATGCACTGTTATCCACCCGCACACAGAGGCATCCTGAGGAAATCTGTCAGGACATGTCCCTCTGTCACTCCAAACGCCCACGGCTCCCATGCAGGGTGGAACCCAAGCCCTTCCTGTGGTCCTCCCAAGTGCCTCTCTGCCTCAGGACCTTGGCATTCACTACTCTCACTTCATTGCTGTGCCTTCTGCTCAGAGAGGCCAACTGAGTCCCACCTCACACGGGGGCCCTTCCCTAGGCACTGTGCCCTTACCCTGCATACACTTATTCTAAGCTCTGTCCCCACCTGGTGTCTCAGGTTTCATTGTTCTGTCTGTTGCCCTTGACCCCAGCTCCTGGGGTGGGGTGAGCGGGCCTCTGGTGCTGGATGCTCCCCGCACCCCGAGTGAGTGCAGTGTTTCTTTGTGTGAATGAATGGAAGCATCTTGGCGCTGAGTTCTCCACACCCTGGACTTCAGCTCAGCTTTCTGGGGCAACAGGATCATGGAGGGGTTTAAACTGGGGGTCATCGTCTGCTGGCTAGCAGGCTGGTGGCTTCCCCTGGGCTCCGGGGACTCTGCCACCATGTCCTTGACACATGCCCAGGATGGCCTGCGGGGCCCAGGAGAGGGATGAGGTGCTGGTGGCCAGAGTAGAGGCCCAGCCAGGCCTGCGGCCAAGTCCAGGTCCAAGAGAATAGGAGGCCCAGGGTCAACCATGAGGCACGTTCTTGTGGCCAGAGGGATGGAAATGAGGTGGCCGTGAGTTGAGGAACAATTGACCCATCGGGTGGGACAAAGAGCTGGTGCCCAGAGGCCCACAGACCATGTCCCCAGCCGCCCACCTTGCTCAAGGAGACCTCAGAACCCGGGTCCCAGGAAGGGACCTCCTCCCAGTCACGAGGGGTCAAGCGAGTCTCAGGACAGAAGTCCACAGGCAGATGATGCTAGAGTGGGAAAGACAGAAATCACGCTAGAGGACACCTGAGCCACTGTGCTAACGGGACCTGGACTACTGGGGCAGATGCTGCTCGGGGCTGTCCGGGATCTGAGCGCCCTTTCCTTGTGTGCAGAACCTGTTTTATGTGGCGCAGCGGAGGGCCTGCCAGAGGCATGCACGTGCCAGACACCCATGCAGCTGGAGTGGCCACAGGACCCTGGCACGGCTGAGGAATGTTAAGCCATATTTGCCAGCGGAATCCTGGGACGGCTTTTTGACAAGAGACAAACAGGGTTGGCACGCTGTTTCCCCCGTCCCTCTTCCTGCCTGCACCATGGATGTGAAAGGAATGTCCCTCTGGCAACCAGGACCAACCAGGAAGACACATATTCAAGATGGCTGAGCAAAAGCCCGGAAGCACCAGGGCCCTGGGGGACCAGTCACCCGTTGCCCTGCACATCTGCCCCTGGCTTCTAGGAGCAGGGGACACATCACCCTGCACGGGCAGGATTTGTGTTCCCTGCAACTGAACGCACGTGGCGGGGCTGGCGGTCTCCTGGCCCTGGAGGAGACTCGGCTCCTTGACGAGGTTTCCGCTTGGCTCTTCCAGCTGCTCGCACGAACCTCCCGGGGAACAGCCCCACTTCTTTTCTTAAAAATTAATTCTGATTAGGTTTACATGGCAGAGAATGCGTTTTGATCCGCTGTACACAAATGGGGCACGACTTCTCACTCCTCTGCTTGTGCACGACGTAGTCACACCATGGATGCAGGCACACGAGCCCAGGCACTGATGTCCACCGCATCCACCGTCCTTCCTGCCCCCATGTCTCCTCCCCTCCCCACCCTCCCCTTGACCACAGTTCCTCCTTCCCACGCCCCTTCCCCATATGGAGAAGCATCCACTCATCAGACAGGACATTCGGCCTTTGGTTTTTGGGGACTGGCTTACTTCGCGTGGCACGATGTTCTCCAGCTCCATCCGTTTACCTGCAAATGCCATAATTTTATTCTCTTTTAATGCTGAGTAATATTCCACAGAACAGCCCAACTTCTGATGAACTGAGACCCACCGGCCTTGAGTGAAACAGGGGAGGGGACGGTCTTGCTGTTCCCAGAACATGGCAGGCAGGAGATGGCCTAGCTCCCGGGCGTCCCTCTGTCAGACTCTGAGGCCCCCGGCTAAGGAGCTGGGATCTGTTTCAACTCTTGACGTCGATGGGAAGTCCAGGCTAACCCAGTTGTGGTGTATTTTTGTCCCCTGGAGGTAGAAGCTGACGATCTGTGACCTTCGGCACACGGTCACATGGGACTTGAACCCAGGTCTGCCTGCATCTGGGACTGGCTTCCTCCCTCCTCCGTTTTGGACTCTCGCCTCCTCACCCGCAGAATGAAGGGATGATTTGAGATCAAAGCTTCTCAAAAATTTCATTTCAAAGCCGGCAAAACCCTTTCACAGCTCAACCTGTACTTGATGTCCAACCTGTAAAACAAGATGAAAGAGCGGCGGCCAGAGCACGGAGGGTCGGGCAGGCTGCAGCCTCCCCCGCAGGCCCCGTGGCCCCGGGTCCCTCGCTGCCGTCCCGGGTCTTGGCTGGGGGTTGGGAAACACCGGCCCAAATGTCTCAGGCCATCTGAAAAGTCTCTGGGTCCAAGGGGGAGTCTCAGGCTTCACCTGAGTGCCACACAGAAGACGGGCAGGCAGGACAGCGCAAAGGAGGCCCGGGCCTCCCCACTCGGCCCGCCCTGGCCTCCCCAGCCCCCCCAGAGACGGCCTGGGCACCGGCCAGCAATGGAAAGCGTGCTCGCTGCCCTGCTTACACCTCGCCCGCCCACGAGCACACGCATGCCCACCCCGGCCGCCCAGCCTTGCGTCTCGTTTTTCCGGTGAGCACTGCCTCCTGGCCTCTGCCCCCAGTCAATCCGCCCACCCCTACTTCATGCCCCCAGGCTGCCCGGGGTTGAAGCACCATTTGATTCTGAAAGCTAAAAAGCCGCTCTTCCCGGATGCCCAGGTTGCTTCCTGGGGCGCCCTCTGCCAGGGCTGGGGGCTGGGCCCACACTGGTTTAGACGCCGGCCCTTCCTCCTCCTCCTCCTCCTCCTTCCCTCCTTCTGTGTTTCTTCTTCTCCTTCCTTTTTGCTTATTAGCATTTTCAGATTCTGATTCCACGAACGCGTCCATTTGTGTGATAATTAAAAGGACACGTTTACAGGCCCGGCCCCCCAACTGCGGCCACGTTAGATAAACCGCCCCGCGCACAAGCGCAATTCAGGAAGAAAAACCCCAGCCTCCGCTCGGAGGCCTGCCGGCTGAGGAGCTGCCTCTGGAGCGCCCTGGGCCAGGCCCTGCCCCGCCTGCTGCCATGCACCTTGAGTGCGGGGTCTGGCGCTCGGTCTGGCCCCAGCTAACACACCAAGCCTGGCTGGGCCGGGCCCTGTGCTCAGGGCGGTGCCAACAACATTGGCGTGACCACCCCCAGTCCCAGGTGGAGAGAGGACGGGACAGGGAGCGCCCGACTGTCCCTGTACATGAACGCAGGAACCAGCTTCTGTCCAGCCCGGGAGCTGGTCCCGAGCCCTCCTCCTCCCCGCAGGTACCATGTTACACGCAGGTGCCACCAGCTCTACCTGTCCAGTCCACACCTGGCCCTCTCACCTCGCGGTGGCTGTTGAGGTCCTGTGACCTACGCCCCCAGCCTGCCCCCTCCACGCCCTTCCCTGGCTCTCGGCCCTTGACAGAGGCTCATCCCCACCTCGGGGCCCCTGCATGTGCTGTGTCCTCCACAGGGATAACTTTTCTTCCCAGCATGCCCAGGGCTAGGCTGGGGTGAGCCGGGTGCCCCAGGCGAGAGGGGCAAGCAGCCCTTCACTTGATGCCAGGTGCCCTTGAGCTGGCCGGGAGCAGGTGTCTCCTGGCATCTCACACACTGGTGGCCTCCTGTGCCTCACCTGACTCCAGTCCTGCACAGGCTGGACCCAGTTCCTCTCGTTTGGGCCTCAGCTGAAATGACCTCCACCTTTCACAGGGAGCCTCGCTGACCGTCTTAGGTAACGGCACCCGACACCTGGCTCTGTCTCCTGTGTCCTTATTACACATTGTGTGGGACCCGTCTCTGCCCGCTGCGTAACAGGCTCTGCGAGGACAGGGACTGTCTGCCTCCTTCTCAGATATTTTCCCAGTGCCTGGCACGGTGCCAGCACTCAGGAGACTGCAAATACTGGCGGGGCGAGGAACGAAGGAAGGAAGGAGCTGGCCAGGGGCAGAGGCAGGACTTGAGCAGGTCTGCCCGGCTCCAAGGCAGACGTTCCAGCAGTGGCTGAGAAATGCGGAGCTGGCCCTACCCAGCCAGGGGCCTCCGCCTGTCCTGATGGGAAGCCGCTTCCCAAGGACGGGCTTCCTGAGCAAGCCTGTCGGCAGGCAGGGGCTTGGCCACAGCCACCGGGCTGCTCAGCGCCTCGGGCCTTCCGCGGGGCCAGCTCTGCCCCCTCCTTGCTCTACTTTTTATTTTTAGCGTGCAGATTTGGGGCACAGCACATTCTCCTTAGGAAAAGTCCAAGAGGACGAGGGAGGTGGTTTTGAAATCCAGTGGGAAAGTAGGCCAGGCGGGCAGCTGGCCGGGCTCCAGGTGATAAGGCCTCTGGAAGTTTAACGACGTGCCGGCGGATCCGTGACATAACTCACAACCGAGAGGAAACGGCAATTAGGGGCGATTGTGCAACCTGGGACAAGCCTCCTTCGCAGCTCATAAAAGCAGGAGGAGGAGGAGGCGACGCCGTCACCCCGGGGCCGCTGGGGGCCAGGCATGCGGATCTGGGAGCAAGTCGACCTCTCTGCTGGGGGTTTGCACCCCTCTGCCCCCACCACCCGGAGCTGGGGGAGCCAGCGGCAGAGCGGACACCTCTGCATGGCCAGTTCTTCTCAGGCCTGGGCCCAGAGCCATGAAGGCGGCGCATCGCTGTGCCAGGAGGGGGCCCAGCTGCACTATTTTGATGCCGCCTTGTCAAAGCGGAAGAGGCTTTGATTATCAAGTGAACCTACAGCAGACATGCCTGCTCCTCCGTGATCTCCCGCTCCTGCCCTCCAGCGACTAGGGATTTTCAGTTTCTCCTGTACTTCTTGCTCTCTCATCTGGTCTTCCACAAACACTGTTTGCTTGCATCATCAGTGAACACCACCACCACCACCACACCATCAAATCCTCCCCTTCTCTCTTCTTTGAGCAAGCCAGGTGTGTACCCACCACAGGGCCTTTGCACGGTACCCTCGGCCGGGGATGCTCTTCCTCTAGATCTCCACAGGGCTCACCCTCACCTCGTTCAAGTCTTCCTTCGAACGTCAGTGTCCCATTGAAGTCCTGGGTGCCCGGCCTCTGTAAACAGCAGCCCCACCTGGGTCCTCACCCAGCTCTCCTGCTTTATCAACAGCGATCACCATCAATTAAGCCTCGCCACGTGCTGTTCACTTCATACGGGTCCCCGCAGGACGTGAGTGCCAACCGCAAAGGGTGTTCTGTGCATCCTGACCTCGGCTGCAGCCCTAGCTCCAGGCGCTGTGTCTGGGGCGTCTGGTGACTAGCGGTGAGTGACTGAAGGTTCCCATCGGCGTGGACTGGTCTCAAGCTGACCACTGGCTGGTTGGGTGGCGGGGCGAGTGTCCCCCAGTCCAGCCCTCGCGGCTGCCGTGGCTTCAGAAACGGGGCTGCAGGGCGGACCCCGTGTTTGCAGCTGGCCCTGTTCCGACCGCTCGGGGCTCAGCTCGGCCGGCAGCCCCGCGCTGGCCCTCTGGAGGGCTCCTGGCCACCTCCACTGGGACTGTGACCTCCGTGACCCGCGGGCCGCACCTGCAGCAAGCCTGCTCGGACAGGTCCGCCCAGGCCGCGCGCACAGCGGCCAGCACGCACGGCCACGCACGGCCACGCACGCCGACGCGCGCCCCTCCCACCATCCCCTCCAGCACGAGCCGGGCGCGCGCACGCGCGGTCATGCGCGCTGGCCACGAGCGTCGAGCCCCGCCGCCCCTGCCACGTGCCTCTTGCAGGGCAGCTCGCTCGCCGGCCACCCGGACACGCGGCCACCCTCCGGGACAGTCCCCGCGGCCCGCAGGCCCCTGCCGTGGACCTCCGCGGCCCGACCCCGCGCACCTGGCCTCCCGGCCCCACGGCGGGGCCGCAGCGCGAGGCCCACGCACCTGACGGTGCCGCCTGGGGCGTCTGCCGGGGAGTCCGGGGCGCCGCCCACTTCCTCCGCCTGTGGGCGGTGGCCTGCGACGGCGGCAGCCTCCCGCCCGCCTGGCACCCGGGGCGGAGGAGGACAGCCGCTGTCCCCGCGGGAGCCGTCCCAGCAGCCCCGACGCCTGTGGCTCCGCGCCCGGGTCCCCGCGGCCAGGTCCGCCCGCCCTTCACTGCAGGGCACAGCCTCCACTCAGAGGCCGGGCACCCCGGGTGAGGCCAGACCTTCCCCCCATCCCTGCGGATAGCAAGGACCGACCCCAGTGTCCGCGGAGCAGAGCCCCGCGCTGGCCCTGCCCGTGTCCCCTGGTTGTCCATCCAGACCGGGCGGGCGGGGTGCGCACGGCCCCTGGTCTCACAGTAAAGCAGCAGGTGCAGAGAGGCCGGGCTGGCCTGGGGAGCGGCCTGGGTCCCCAGCTGGCTGTTCTGTGAGCCTCCACTCCCGGCCCCCTGCCGCTCTGCCTGTGCTGGCAGGAGCTTGGGGAGCAGGCCACCGTCGTGAGCCCCTTGAACAGCCGAGGAACCCGAGGCTGCAGTGGCCCGCCGGGCAGAGGGCAAGGCAGGGCGGCCGGCTTTGGGCCCGGGGCCCGGGGCCCCTTGCAGTTGCCAACCTTCTCCGTGTGCCCAAGGCCCTAGGCAGGACTGGAGCTCCTCTCCAGCTCCGAGTGGGGCTCTTGGTGGCCACAGAACACGTGGGGACGACAGCAGCAAGCTCTTCTTCATTCTTATAGGTGACAGGGTAAATAAAACGCACCACATATGTGGACTCGGTTCCACGAGCTTTGATAGATGCAGCTTACAGAGTAGGACGCAGAACGCCGATGTCCCCTTGGTCCCCAGCAACCAGTCGTCACCCCGGCCAGGTGGGCAGGTCCCCTTCTCCCGCCTGGACCGGGAGCAGGACAGCTCCTTTACATCTTTGTTTTTTGTTTTTTTTTTTTTTTTTTTTT